>OZ025254.1:32040128-32169365 GCA_964019135.1 Arenicola marina | reverse complement strand
ATCAACAAACATACGCACAATAACTGACCGGGCGCCTGGTTGTTATATATCTCAATTGACTGATGTCAAGAGCAGCGTATTACAGGCAAGGTTCCCCGCGAGTTCGTTCTCTTCCTACTGATGCGAAGTTGATGTGAGATAGTACGGAATTCTTTAAGACGCAAATTTTCAATTTTCGTCTCCTGTCGGTGTGTTCCGTTAGTCCGTCTGTGTGTCTGTCTGTCTGTCTCTCTGTCTCTTTGTCCCGCGGCGCATTATCTTTCGAATGCCTTAAGATATCGACTTCCAAATTGCTAAACTTCAACATCGGACCCTACGAGAGCTATTAACTATTACAAACAGCTGGTCGACATCCATGATGTGTCGCCGGCGACTCGTCACTTGGCTAATCGGGGATGTCAACACAGCGCGGCTCGCTAATCTTATCATAACAACATTACAGGGAGGTTCGCTGTCGCGAACGGTGCCAGTGACCGCGGTGTCAGTGTAGGCATACTGTTGTGGGGGCGGGGCGGGGGAGGGGTCGTTGAAGCTGGGGTGGTGGGATGATTCAGTGGGTTGATATAAAAATGTGCACGGCAGAGATGTAGGAACTAGAAATGTAGACCGAAACTAAATAAACGGGCAGTTCCGTCTTAGCTGTCCACCGACCGAGATCGTTGAGCCCGTGCACCCATAACTTTTATGCGCGCACAACTTTGTATTTCGTGCGCTCGACTTTATTCAGTTGCACGCATCAGTTAGTATCTCGTGCGCCATTCCGATCTCTCATTATCACCTGCCTTTCGGGCAATGGCCGCCCGCTCTGTCCAGGCCGCATCACTACCATCTTTAGGGTTTTAGGCATAGGGGGTAGATCGCGCTCAGGGTCTGGGTTGGGGTCAGGGTATGGTACCCTCTTTCTCACCCGCCGCCTCACCTGCCTCTTGCGGAAGGGCCGCCCGATCTGTCAAGGCCACATCATTACCATCTTTAGGGTCTTAGGCATAGGGTTAGACTGCCCTCAGGGTTTCAGTTGGGGTCAGGGTTAGGTTCCCTCTTTTTCACCTGCCGCCTCACCTCCCTTCCCGTAAGGGCCGCCCGCTCTGTCCAGGTCGCATCACTACCATCCTTAGGGTTTCAGGCATAGGGGGTAGATTGCGCTCAGGGTTTGTGTTGGGGTCAGGGTTAGGTACCTCTTTTTCACACGCTGCCTCGCCTGCCCCTTGCAGAAGGCCCGCCTGCTCTGTGAAAGCCGCATCGTTACCATCTTTAGGGTGTCAGGCATAGGGGGTAGATTGGGCTCAGAGTCTGGGTTGGGGTCAGGGTTAGGTACCCTCTTCACCCGCCGCCTAACCTGCCTCTTGCGGAAGGGCCGCCCGCTCTGTCAAGGCCGCATGATTAACATGTTTAGGGGTTTAGGCATAGGGGGTAGATTGTGCTCAGGGTTTGGGTTGGGGTCCGGGTTAGGTACTCTCTTTTTCATCCGCCGCCTCACCTCCCTTGTGGATAAGGGCCGCCCGCTCTCTTAAGCCACATCATTACCATCTTTAGGGTTCAGGCGTAGGGTGTACATTGCATTCAGGGTGGGGTTGGGGTCAGGGTTAGGTACCCTCTGGACCCGTCGCCTCAACAGCATTTCGGGTGAGGGCCGCCCGCTCTGTCATAGCCACATGAGTATTATCTTTAGGGTTCAGGCGTAGGGTGTCGACTACGGTCAGGGTTGGGTTGGGGTCAGGGTTAGGTTCCCTCTTTTTCACCCGCAGCCTAACCTGCCTTTAGGGTAAGGGCCGCCAGCTCTGTCAATGCCACATCAGTACTATCCTTAGGGTTTAGGTACAGGGGGTAGATTGCGCTCGGGGTCGGGTTGGGGTCAGGGTTAGGTTCCCTCTTTTTCACCCGCAGCCTAATCTGCCTTTAGGGTAAGGGCCGCCCGCTCTGTCAATGCCACATCAGTACTATCCTTAGGGTTTAGGTACAGGGGGTAGATTGCGCTCGGGGTCGGGTTGGGGTCAGGGTTAGGTACCCTCTTTTTCACCCGCCGCTACACCTGCATTTCGGGTAAGGGCCGCCCGCTCTGTCAAGGCCACATGAGTACCATATTTAGGGTTCCGGCGAAGGGTGTAGATTGCGCTCAGGGTTGGATTAGGGTCAGGGTTAGGTACTCTCTTTTTCACCCGCAGCCTAACCTGCATTCGGGGGCCGCCCGCTCTGTCAATGCCACACCAGTACTATCCTTAGGGTTTAGGTACAGGGGGTAGATTGCGCTCGGGGTCGGGTTGGGGTCAGGGTTAGATACCCTCTTTTTCACCTGCAGCCTAACCTGCGTTTCGGGTTACGGCCGCCCGCTCTGTCAATGCCACATCAGTACTATCCTTAGGGTTTAGGTACAGAGGGTAGATTGCGCTCGGGGTCGGGTTGGGGTCAGGGTTAGGTACCCTCTTTTTCACCCGCAGCCTAACCTGCCTTTCGGGTTACGGCCGCCCGCTCTGTCAATTCCACATCAGTACTATCCTGAGGGTTTAGGTACAGGGCGTAGATTGCGCTCGGGGTCGGGTTGGGGTCAGGGTTAGGTACCCTCTTTTTCACCCGCCGCCTCTCCTCCATTGTGGATAACCGCCGCCCGGTCTCTCTTTAGCCACATCATTACCATCTTTAAGGTTCAGGCGTAGGGTGTACATTGCATTCAGGGTTGGGTTGGGGTCAGGGTTAGGTACCCTCTGGACCCGCCGCCTCAACTGCATTTCGGGTAAGGGCCGCCCGCTCTGTCAATGCCACATCAGTACTATCCTTAGGGTTTAGGTACAGCAGGTAGATTGCGCTCGGGGTCGGGTTGGGGTCAGGGTTAGGTACCCTCTTTTTCACCCGCCGCTACACCTGCGTTTTGGGTAAGGGCCGCCCGCTCTGTCAAGGCCACATGAGTACCATATTTACTGTTCCGGCGAAGGGTGTAGATTGCGCACAGGGTTGGGTTGGGGTCAGGGTTGGGTACCCTCTGGACCCGCCGCCTCAACTGCATTTCGGGTGAGGGCCGCCCGCTCTGTCAAGGCCACATGAGTACTATCTTTAGGGTTCAGGCGTAGGGTGTCGACTACGGTCAGGGTTGAGTTGGGGTCAGGGTTAGGTACCCTCTTTTTCGCCCGCAGCCTAACCTGCCTTTAGGGTAAGGGCCGCCCGCTCTGTCAATGCCACATCAGTACTATCCTTAGGGTTTAGGTACAGGGGGTAGATTGCGCTCGGGGTCGGGTTGGGGTCAGGGTTAGGTACCCTCTTTTTCACCCGCCGCTACACCTGCGTTTTGGGTAAGGGCCGCCCGCTCTGTCAAGGCCACATGAGTACCATATTTACTGTTCCGGCGAAGGGTGTAGATTGCGCACAGGGTTGGGTTGGGGTCAGGGTTAGGTACACTCTTTTTCACCCGCCGCCTCACCTCCCTTGTGGATATGGGCCGCCCGCTCTCTTAAGCCACATCATTACCATCTTTAGGGTTCAGGCGTAGGGTGTACATTGCATTCAGGGTTGGGTTGGGGTCAGGGTTAGGTACCCTCTGGACCCGCCGCCTGACCTGCCTTTAAGGTAAGGGCCGCCCGCTCTGTCAATGCCACATCAGTACTATCCTTAGGCTTTAGGTACAGGGGGTAGATTGCAATCGGGGTCGGATTGGGGTCAGGGTTAGGTACCCTCTTTTTCACCCGCCGCTACACCTGCATTTTGGGTAAGGGCCGCCCGCTCTGTCAAGGCCACATCATTACCATATTTAGGGTTCCGGCGAATGGTGTAGATTGCGCTCAGGGTTGGGTTGGGATCAGGGTTAGGTACACTCTGGCCCCGCCGCCTCAACTGCATTTCGGGTGAGGTCCGCCCGCTCTGTCAAGGCCACATGAGTACTATCTTCAGGGTTCAGGCGTAGGGTGTCGACTACGGTCAGGGTTGGGTTGGGGTCAGGGTTAGGTACCCTCTTTTTCACCCGCAGCCTAACCTGCCTTTGACGTAAAGGGCCGCCCGCTCTGTCAATGCCACATCAGTACTATCCTTAGGGTTTAGGTACAGGGGGTAGATTGCGCTCGGGATCGGGTTGCGGTCAGGGTCAGGTGCCCTCTTTTTCACCCGCCGCTACACCTGCATTTTGGGTAAGGGCCGCCCGCTCTGTCAATGCCACATCATTACCATCTTTAGGGTTCAGGCGTAGGGTGTACATTGCATTCAGGGTTGGGTTGGGGTCAGGGTTAGGTACCCTCTGGACCCGCCGCCTCAACTGCATTTCGGGTGAGGGCCGCCCGCTCTGTCAAGGCCACATTAGTACTATCCTTTGGGTTTAGGTACAGGGGGTAGATTGCGCTCGGGGTCGGGTTAGGGTCAGGGTTAGGTACCATCTGTTTTACCCGTAGCCTAACCTGCCTTTCGGGTTACGGCCGCCCGCTCTGTCAATGCCATATCAGTACTATCCTTAGGGTTTAGGTACAGGGGGTAGATTGCGCTCGGGGTCGGTTTGGGGTCAGGGTTAGGTACCCTCTTTTTCACCCGCCGCCTCACCTCCCTTGTGGATAAGGGCCGCCCGCTCTCTTAAGCGACATCATTACCATTTTTAGGGTTCAGGCGTACGGTGTACATTGCATTCAGGGTTGGGTTGGGGTCAGGGTTAGGTACCCTCTGGACCCGCCGCCTCAACTGCATTTCGGGTGAGGGCCGCCCGCTCTGTCAAGGCCACATGAGTACTATCTTTAGGGTTCAGGCGTAGGGTGTCGACTACGGTCAGGGTTGAGTTGGGGTCAGGGTTAGGTACCCTCTTTTTCGCCCGCAGCCTAACCTGCCTTTAGGGTAAGGGCCGCCCGCTCTGTCAATGCCACATCAGTACTATCCTTAGGGTTTAGGTACAGGGGGTAGATTGCGCTCGGGGTCGGGTTGGGGTCAGGGTTAGGTACCCTCTTTTTCACCCGCCGCTACACCTGCGTTTTGGGTAAGGGCCGCCCGCTCTGTCAAGGCCACATGAGTACCATATTTAGGGTTCCGGCGAAGAGTGTAGATTGCGCTCAGGGTTGGGTTGGGGTCAGGGTTAGGTACCCTCTGGCCCCGCCGCCTCAACTGGATTTCGGGTGAGGTCCGCCCGCTCTGTCAAGGCCACATGAGGACTATCTTCAGGGTTCAGGCGTAGGGTGTCGACTACGGTCAGGGTTGAGTTGGGGTCAGGGTTAGGTACCCTCTTTTTCGCCCGCAGCCTAACCTGCCTTTAGGGTAAGGGCCGACCGCTCTCTCAATGCCACATCAGTACTATCCTTAGGGTTTAGGTACAGGGGTTAGATTGCGCTCGGGGTCGGGTTGGGGTCAGGGTTAGGTACCCTCTTTTTCACCCGCCGCTACACCTGCATTTTGGGTAAGGGCCGCCCGCTCTGTCAAGGCCACATGAGTACCATATTTAGGGTTCCGGCGAAGAGTGTAGATTGCGCTCAGGGTTGGGTTGGGGTCAGGGTTAGGTACCCTCTGGCCCCGCCGCCTCAACTGGATTTCGGGTGAGGTCCGCCCGCTCTGTCAAGGCCACATGAGGACTATCTTCAGGGTTCAGGCGTAGGGGGTCGACTACGGTCAGGGTTGAGTTGGGGTCAGGGTTAGGTACCCACTTTTTCACCCGCAGCCTAACCTGCCTTTGACGTAAAGACCCGCCCGCTCTGTCAATGCCACATCAGTACTATCCTTAGGATATAGGTACAAGGGGTAGATTGCGCTCGGGGTCGGGTTGGGGTCAGGGTTAGGTACCCTCTTTTTCACCCGCAGCCTAACCTGCCTTTGACGTAAAGGGCCGCCCGCTCTGTCAATGCCACATCAGTACTATCCTTAGGGTTTTGGTACAAGGGGTCGCTTGGGGATGCCCCTCCCAGGCCTCGGCCCTACCATCGCTTGTCGCAGGCGCCGGCGCGCGCCACTGTCGCTTAGGGATGCCCCTCGCAGGCCTCGGCCCTACCATCTCTTGTCGCAGGCGCCGGCGCGCACCAGTGTCGCTTGGGGATGCCCCTCCCAGGCCTCGGTCCTACCATCTCTTGTCGCAGGCGCCGGCGCGCACCAGTGTCGCTTGGGGATGCCCCTCCCAGGCCTCGGTCCTACCATCTCTTGTCGCAGGCGCCGGCGCGCACCAGTGTCGCTTGGGGATGCCCCTCCCCGGCCTCGGCCCTACCATCCCTTGTCGCAGGCGGCGGCGTGCACCAGTGTCGCTGGGTGCTGCCCCTCCCAGGCCTCGACCCTACCATCTCTTGTCTCAGGCGCCGGCGCGCGCCAGTGTCGCTTGAGGATGCCCCTCCCAGGCCTCGGCCCCACCATCTCTTGTCGCAGGCGCCATCGCGCACCAGTGTCGCTGGGTGCTGCCCCTCCCAGGCCTCGGCCCTACCATCTTTTGTCGCAGGCGCCGGCACGCGCCACTGTCGCTTGGGAATGCCCCTCCCAGGCCTCGGCCCTACCATCTCGTGTCGCATTCGCCGGCGTGCACCAGTGTCGCTTGGTGCTGCCCCTCCCAGGCCTCGGCCCTACCATTTCTTGTCGCAGGCGCCGGCGCGCGCCACTGTCGCCTGGGGATGCCCCTCCCAGGCCTCGGCCCTACCATCTCTTGTCGCAGGCGCCGGCGCGCACCAGTGTCGCTTGGGGATGCCCCTCCCAGGCCTCG
The DNA here is from genome assembly GCA_964019135.1 of Arenicola marina. Taxonomy (NCBI): domain Eukaryota; kingdom Metazoa; phylum Annelida; class Polychaeta; family Arenicolidae; genus Arenicola; species Arenicola marina. The sequence continues at coordinate 32,162,737 of OZ025254.1, read as the reverse complement.
GTCCTACCATCTCTTGTCGCAGGCGCCGGCGCGCACCAGTGTCGCTTGGGGATGCCCCTCCCCGGCCTCGGCCCTACCATCTCTTGTCGCAGGCGGCGGCGTGCACCAGTGTCGCTGCGTGCTGCCCCTCCCAGTCCTCGGCCCCACCATCTCGTGTCGCAGGCGCCGGCGCGCGCCACTGTCGCTTAGGGTTGCCCCTCCCAGGCCTCGGCCCTACCATCTCTTGTCGCAAGCGCCTTCGCGCACCAGTGTCGCTGGGTGCTGCCCCTCCCAGGCCTCGGCCCTACCATCTTTTGTCGCAGGCGCCGGCACGCGCCACTGTCGCTTGGGAATGCCCCTCCCAGGCCTCGGCCCTACCATCTCTTGTCGCAGGCGCCGGCGCGCACCAGTGTCGCTTGAGGATGCCCCTCCCAGGCCTCGGCCCTACCATCTCTTGTCGCAGGCGCCGGCGCGCGCCACTGTCGCTTGGGGATGCCCCTCCCAGGCCTCGGCCCTACCATCTCTTGTCGCAGGCGCCGGCGCGCACCAGTGTCGTTTGAGGATGCCCCTCCCAGGCCTCGGCCCTACCATCTCTTGTCGCAGGCGCCGGCGCGCGCCACTGTCGCTTGGGGATGCCCCTCCCAGGCCTCGGCCCTACCATCGCTTGTCGCAGGCGCCGGCGCGCGCCACTGTCGCTTGGGGATGCCCCTCCCAGGCCTCGGCCCTACCATCTCTTGTCGCAGGCGCCGGCGCGCACCAGTGTCGCTTGGGGATGCCCCTCCCCGGCCTCGGCCCTACCATCTCTTGTCTCAGGCGCCGGCGCGCACCAGTCTCGCTTAGGGATGCCCCTCCCAGGCCTCGGCCCTACCATCTCTTGTCGCAGGCGCCGGCGCGCGCCACTGTCGCTTGGGGATGTCCCTCCCAGGCCTCGGCCCTACCATCGCTTGTCGCAGGCGCCGGCGCGCGCCACTGTCGCTTAGGGATGCCCCTCCCAGCTCTCGGCCCTACCATCTCTTGTCGCAGGCGCCGCCGCGCACCAGTGTCGCTTGGGGATGCCCCTCCCAGGCCTCGGCCCTACCATCTCGTGTCGCAGGCGCCGGCGCGCGCCACTGTCGCTTGGGGATGCCCCTCCCGGGCCTCGGCCCTACCATCTCGTGTCGCAGGCGCCGGCGTGCACCAGTGTCGCTGGGTGCTGCCCCTCCCAGGCCTCGGCCCTACCATCTCGTGTCGCAGGCGCCGGCGCGCGCCACTGTTGCTTGGGGATGCCCCGCCCAGGCCGCGGCCCTACCATCTCTTGTCGCAGGCGCCGGCGCGCACCAGTGTCGCTTGGTGCTGCCCCTCCCAGGCCTCGGCCCTACCATCTCTTGTCGCAGGCGCAGGCGCGCACCAGTGTTGCTTGGGGATGCCCCTCCCAGGCCTCGGCCCTACCATCTCTTGTCGCAGGCGCCGGCGCGCACCAGTGTCGCTTGGGGATGCCCCTCCCAGGCCTCGACCCTACCATCTCTTGTCTCAGGCGCCGGCGCGCGCCAGTGTCGCTTGAGGATGCCCCTCCCAGGCCTCGGCCCTACCATCTCTTGTCGCAGGCGCCGGCGCGCGCCACTGTCGCTTGGGGGTGCCCCTCCCAGGCCTCGGCTCTACCATCTCTTGTCGCAGGCGCCGGCGCGCGCCACTGTCGCTTAGGGATGCCCCTCCCAGGTCTCGGCCCTACCATCTCTTGTCGCAGGCGCCGGCGCGCACCAGTGTCGCTTGGGGATGCCCCTCCCAGGCCTCGGTCCTACCATCTCTTGTCGCAGGCGCCGGCGCGCACCAGTGTCGCTTGGGGATGCCCCTCCCCGGCCTCGGCCCTACCATCCCTTGTCGCAGGCGGCGGCGTGCACCAGTGTCGCTGGGTGCTGCCCCTCCCAGGCCTCGACCCTACCATCTCTTGTCTCAGGCGCCGGCGCGCGCCAGTGTCGCTTGAGGATGCCCCTCCCAGGCCTCGGCCCCACCATCTCTTGTCGCAGGCGCCATCGCGCACCAGTGTCGCTGGGTGCTGCCCCTCCCAGGCCTCGGCCCTACCATCTTTTGTCGCAGGCGCCGGCACGCGCCACTGTCGCTTGGGAATGCCCCTCCCAGGCCTCGGCCCTACCATCTCGTGTCGCATTCGCCGGCGTGCACCAGTGTCGCTTGGTGCTGCCCCTCCCAGGCCTCGGCCCTACCATTTCTTGTCGCAGGCGCCGGCGCGCGCCACTGTCGCCTGGGGATGCCCCTCCCAGGCCTCGGCCCCACCATCTCGTGTCGCATTCGCCGGCGTGCACCAGTGTCGCTTGGTGCTGCCCCTCCCAGGCCTCGGCCCTACCATCTCTTGTCGCAGGCGCCGGCGCGCACCAGTGTCGCTTGGGGATGCCCCTCCCAGGCCTCGGTCCTACCATCTCTTGTCGCAGGCGCCGGCGCGCACCAGTGTCGCTTGGGGATGCCCCTCCCCGGCCTCGGCCCTACCATCTCTTGTCGCAGGCGGCGGCGTGCACCAGTGTCGCTGCGTGCTGCCCCTCCCAGGCCTCGGCCCCACCATCTCGTGTCGCAGGCGCCGGCGCGCGCCACTGTCGCTTAGGGTTGCCCCTCCCAGGCCTCGGCCCTACCATCTCTTGTCGCAAGCGCCTTCGCGCACCAGTGTCGCTGGGTGCTGCCCCTCCCAGGCCTCGGCCCTACCATCTTTTGTCGCAGGCGCCGGCACGCGCCACTGTCGCTTGGGAATGCCCCTCCCAGGCCTCGGCCCTACCATCTCTTGTCGCAGGCGCCGGCGCGCACCAGTGTCGCTTGAGGATGCCCCTCCCAGGCCTCGGCCCTACCATCTCTTGTCGCAGGCGCCGGCGCGCGCCACTGTCGCCTGGGGATGCCCCTCCCAGGCCTCGGCCCTACCATCTCTTGTCGCAGGCGCCGGCGCGCACCAGTGTCGTTTGAGGATGCCCCTCCCAGGCCTCGGCCCTACCATCTCTTGTCGCAGGCGCCGGCGCGCGCCACTGTCGCTTGGGGATGCCCCTCCCAGGCCTCGGCCCTACCATCGCTTGTCGCAGGCGCCGGCGCGCGCCACTGTCGCTTGGGGATGCCCCTCCCAGGCCTCGGCCCTACCATCTCTTGTCGCAGGCGCCGGCGCGCACCAGTCTCGCTTAGGGATGCCCCTCCCAGGCCTCGGCCCTACCATCTCTTGTCGCAGGCGCCGGCGCGCGCCACTGTCGCTTGGGGATGTCCCTCCCAGGCCTCGGCCCTACCATCGCTTGTCGCAGGCGCCGGCGCGCGCCACTGTCGCTTAGGGATGCCCCTCCCAGCTCTCGGCCCTACCATCTCTTGTCGCAGGCGCCGCCGCGCACCAGTGTCGCTTGGGGATGCCCCTCCCAGGCCTCGGCCCTACCATCTCGTGTCGCAGGCGCCGGCGCGCGCCACTGTCGCTTGGGGATGCCCCTCCCGGGCCTCGGCCCTACCATCTCGTGTCGCAGGCGCCGGCGTGCACCAGTGTCGCTGGGTGCTGCCCCTCCCAGGCCTCGGCCCTACCATCTCGTGTCGCAGGCGCCGGCGCGCGCCACTGTTGCTTGGGGATGCCCCGCCCAGGCCGCGGCCCTACCATCTCTTGTCGCAGGCGCCGGCGCGCACCAGTGTCGCTTGGTGCTGCCTCTCCCAGGCCTCGGCCCTACCATCTCTTGTCGCAGGCGCAGGCGCGCACCAGTGTTGCTTGGGGATGCCCCTCCCAGGCCTCGGCCCTACCATCTCTTGTCGCAGGCGCCGGCGCGCACCAGTGTCGCTTGGGGATGCCCCTCCCAGGCCTCGACCCTACCATCTCTTGTCTCAGGCGCCGGCGCGCGCCAGTGTCGCTTGAGGATGCCCCTCCCAGGCCTCGGCACTACCATCTCTTGTCGCAGGCGCCGGCGCGCGCCACTGTCGCTTGGGGGTGCCCCTCCCAGGCCTCGGCCCTACCATCTCTTGTCGCAGGCGCCGGCGCGCGCCACTGTCGCTTAGGGATGCCCCTCCCAGGTCTCGGCCCTACCATCTCTTGTCGCAGGCGACGGCGCGCACCAGTGTCGCTTGGGGATGCCCCTCCCAGGCCTCGGCCCTACCATCGCTTGTCGCAGGCGCCGGCGCGCGCCACTGTCGCTTAGGGATGCCCCTCCCAGCCCTCGGCCCTACCATCTCTTGTCGCAGGCGCCGCCGCGCGCCACTGTCGCTTGGGGATGCCCCTCCCAGCCCTCGGCCCAACCATCTCTTGTCGCAGGCGCCGGCGCGCGCCACTGTCGCTTGGGGATGCCCCCCCCAGGCCTCGGCCCTACCATCTCTTGTCGCAGGCGCCGGCGCGCACCAGTGTCGCTTGGTGCTGCCCCTCCCAGGCCTCGGCCCTACCATCTCTTGTCGCAGGCGCCGGCGCGCACCAGTGTCGCTTGGGGATGCCCCTCCCAGGCCTCGACCCTACCATCTCTTGTCGCAGGCGCCGGCGCGCGCCACTGTCGCTTGGGGATGCCCCTCCCAGGCCTCGGCCCTACCATCTCTTGTCGCAGGCGCCGGTGCGCACCAGTGTCGCTTGGGGATCCCCCTCCCAGGCCTCGGCCCTACCATCTCTTGTCGCAGGCGCCGGCGCGCACCAGTGTCGCTTGGGGATGCCCCTCCCAGGCCTCGGCGCCACCATCTCGTGTCGCAGGCGCCGGCGCGCGCCAGTGTCGCTTGGGGATCCCCCTCCCAGGCCTCGACCCTACCATCTCTTGTCGCAGGCGCCGGCGCGCGCCACTGTCGCTTGGGGATGCCCCTCCCAGGCCTCGGCCCTACCATCTCTTGTCGCAGGCGCCGGCGCGCACCAGTGTCGCTTGGGGATGCCCCTCCCAGGCCTCGACCCTACCATCTCTTGTCGCAGGCGCCGGCGCGCGCCACTGTCGCTTGGGGGTGCCCCTCCCAGACCTCGGCCCTACCATCTCTTGTCGCAGGCGCCGGCGCGCGCCACTGTCGCTTAGGGATGCCCCTCCCAGGTCTCGGCCCTACCATCTCTTGTCGCAGGCGACGGCGCGCACCAGTGTCGCTTGGGGATGCCCCTCCCAGGCCTCGGCCCTACCATCGCTTGTCGCAGGCGCCGGCGCGCGCCACTGTCGCTTAGGGATGCCCCTCCCAGCCCTCGGCCCTACCATCTCTTGTCGCAGGCGCCGCCGCGCGCCACTGTCGCTTGGGGATGCCCCTCCCAGCCCTCGGCCCAACCATCTCTTGTCGCAGGCGCCGGCGCGCGCCACTGTCGCTTGGGGATGCCCCCCCCAGGCCTCGGCCCTACCATCTCTTGTCGCAGGCGCCGGCGCGCACCAGTGTCGCTTGGTGCTGCCCCTCCCAGGCCTCGGCCCTACCATCTCTTGTCGCAGGCGCCGGCGCGCACCAGTGTCGCTTGGGGATGCCCCTCCCAGGCCTCGGCGCCACCATCTCGTGTCGCAGGCGCCGGCGCGCGCCAGTGTCGCTTGGGGATCCCCCTCCCAGGCCTCGGCCCTACCATCTCTTGTCGCAGGCGCCGGCGCGCACCAGTGTCGCTTGGGGATGCCCCTCCCAGGCCTCGGCGCCACCATCTCGTGTCGCAGGCGCCGGCGCGCGCCAGTGTCGCTTGGGGATGCCCCTCCCAGGCCTCGGCCCTACCATCTCTTGTCGCAGGCGCCGGCGTGCACAAGTGTCGCTTGGGGATGCCCCTCCCAGGCCTCGGCGCCACCATCTCGTGTCGCAGGCGCCGGCGCGCGCCAGTGTCGCTTGGGGATGCCCCTCCCAGGCCTCGGCCCCACCATCTCTTGTCGCAGGCGCCGGCGTGCACCAGTGTCGCTTGGTGCTGCCCCTCCCAGGCCTCGGCCCTACCATCTCTTGTCGCAGGCGCCGGCGCGCACCAGTGTCGCTTGGGGGCCCCTCCCAGGCCTCGGCCCTACCATCTCTTGTCGCAGGCGCCGGCGTGCACCAGTGTCGCTTGGTGCTGCCCCTCCCAGGCCTCGGCCCTACCATCTCTTGTCGCAGGCGCCGGCGCGCACCAGTGTCGCTTGGCGATGCCCCTCCCCGGCCTCGGCCCTACCATCTCTTGTCGCAGGCGCCGGCGCGCGCCACTGTCGCTTGGGGATGCCCCTCCCAGGCCTCGGCCCTACCATCTCTTGTCGCAGGCGCCGGCGCGCACCAGTGTCGCTTGGCGATGCCCCTCCCCGGCCTCGGCCCTACCATCTCTTGTCGCAGGCGCCGGCGCGCACCAGTGTCCCTTGGGGATGCCCCTCCCAGGCGTCGGCCCTACCATCATTCAGAAGTCTGATTTGATTTATAGGAGTTTGTATCCAAACTTATCCAGGCAGATGCCTTCATGTGTGACAGCTACATTGACATCTGTTTTGTAAGATTCCAAATGATCTACATATTATTTTTATCACCTTTCGCTTGGTGCGCAATCACTGGTACCTGCGCAATCACTGGTCCAATTACTATATGCTTGTTCTTTCAACCAGTCCAGATTGATTTCATTCCTGTCTCCCTGACCATATCCATATGATATCTATGGCTAGCCTGAATGTTCAGACGTTACAGTTTGACACTCTGATGCTTACTGTTACAGTCACAAGAAAAAGTGTCAAGACTATACCGTCTGAACATTCAGGCTAATCTATGCAGACTTTATCTGACTTGTTTTAGCTTGGACTAAAAATTTAGTTCAAGATCAAAATTAGCCAAAGCTGTCATATTAGATGGTTTTATATCAAAATACCAACCTTCAATCTCAACAAAACGTACTGATAAGTAGACGTCAACAAATCAACGACTAAGTCAGTTATTTGTCTAATTTGACCAGGGTTGACAGTTTGACAGACGCGAAGACGACTCTCGACTTGGTCACTTGTCTGACTTAAAAAACTGACAACCAGGGGTTGAAATATTCATGAAAACTGTCATAGCAATCAGTTGCAATAAACAGATGACTTTCAAAAATAATACACACCTTGTCTAAATTTCTTATGACTTCGATCTATGCCAAACAGCAAAAAAAAAGTTGAGATTCGAACGCGTTTGCCAGATTCGCATTTTCCGGATGTTAGCATCAGACGGCGTTCCGCCAGTAGCCGGGAGAAATTGTGAATAAAAATGTAATCAATGTTTTATAGTTTTCATAATCATTATTCTACCTTATTCGGACAAATAAAGCAATAAAATAATAATTTTAGGCGTATATTCTGTTATATAGTCTGGAACTTTCTGAAATGTCTCCTATTATCGCCTTCAAGCTTGGCCATGACGCGCGGCCGACGTTTTTTGAAACGGATAGTATGGCAATGTATGGCAAGCCAAATTTTTTTTTATTTTTTTATTTATTTATTTATTTATTTATTTATTTATTTTCCCCTTTGTATACGTTACCATAACAGCTCGTTAGAGCTCGCTATAACTATATCTACAGTTGCAGTGACCAAACTGCGTATGTGTAGGAAGAAATTATTTCTATCGAGCTGGTTTTAATTGAGACGCTATAGAACACTTTTATTTTATTTTTTATTTTTTATTTTATTTTTCAATTCAATTCAATTTTTCAATTATGTACCAAATGCTTTTGTACGTTTTGCTTTGTATGTTTGACCATCAAATAGCGCAAGTTGTTATTTTTTTTTTTCCTAGCCTATTCCTGTCGTTTTTTGTTTGTTTGTTTTTTTCTTTTTTCTCTCTTAAATAGGGTCATCATTTACCAAATTTAATTTATTAGGTGGCTCTAGTGCCAGCGGCCTATCACGGCCTTAACTAGAGTCTCCTCGACTAAGTGTGATACTTATACAAACATCGTTCGGTTAGTCTTATTATGTAACACTTTGTTGAATAAACGAATCCATCCATCCATCCACTTTATTCTTTAAATAACCATTATATATCGCCGCGAAGTGGGACTGGGTGCATGCATCATATGTGCATTCCACCATTACAGCCAACACATGCATCGATATAACAGCTAGCTAGCTAGAGATCACCTTCAATTGAACAATTAGTTGATTAAGGCGCCCGTATATTGCAGATATATAAAAACTTTTGGTTTAAGGGTTGTTGCCATATGCTCTAGTCGTAGTTAAGTACTACAGTATTCTCCGTCATTTGTATTTAACATTTACGTGAACAAACTGATAAATCCCACACAGAAGCCCATATAAAAGCCCAGATAAAACGCAAGCAAACCCATATATGAAGGCCCATATATGGTCATGTTGGCTGGGTTTTAATTCATGGATTCGCGCCGCCTGTATTCTATTCTATTCTGTACAATATTCTATTGTAGTGATTCAAGAGTATCGAACAGTGTGTGGGTGTGCGGGGAGGGGGGGGGGATCCACAACTGGAACCGGTTCACATAAAATGTTGATGGAGTCAGATTCCTTGGGTAACCCCTGGATACGCTAATGGGACTGTGGGCTATCGATCATCAAGGGTAGTAAGGGTAAATACCCTTTACGATCGAGGCTGAAGAGTAAAAAGAGTATTCTTCGAAAAAAGAGTAGGAGGTTATTTTAGAGACGTGGCTCCTCTCTACGTTGACCATTAGGCCTACCATCGACTTAATTATGACATGTAGCTTTTGTTCTGAACTTCAGGCTGGAGCCGTTTAAGCCAAAGATGATTATGTATATAGCATGATTTCGCAACTCGGTCCCTGGCCTGCTACTAACGGGCTGGCATGTGTACCCACGCCACCGCCGGGTACATCCCTTGTCTCATATCCCCTCTACACAAATCCCCCCCCCCCCACATCCCACCCCCCGCCTAATAGCCGCTACCCCGCCCACCCTAACCCGTGTCTTTACACCGCGAAGCCTACCCCGTGAAGTGCGATCTTGACCATCCACGTTGGCCCGGAGATCCTGCACGTGACCTGGTCGGGCTCTGACCTATTTTTCGGCACGATCATATATACATATATGTTATATATTATATATATATATACCAAAACGCCAACGGTTACTACATTTTTGCGCCAATTTCGAGTGACCTGTTCCAAGTGGCATGCACACCTGCTGACCTCATTAATTGTGACGCTGAGCTCTGGATTGGGAGAATGGGGGTGGGGGGTGGGAAGAGGGGAGACGATCAGTGCCAGGGGAGGGGGGGTGGGGGGGGGGGGCGGCGAGGAGACGCTATCCGTTATCAGTGCCAGGCCCAAGACACGGATGTTTGAAGACAGATCCGGGGAAGAAGACTATGCATTCCTTGGCAAGTCCCTGTGCAAACCGGACAGACATTATTAAGGTGAGTTTATATATCCTTTAGTTTATATATATTATGTCTTATCATAGATCAGGACTCCGTCATTATCCTCCCCCTTCCTTTGCCCCAAACTCCGTATAATTATTGTGCCTGTGCCTCCCGCACGGTCAGAACCAGGGGCAAATCTAGTTCCATCTCCGAAACCTGGTGGCTCCGCACGCTCCGCCAACAAGGCGTTGGCGGAGCGTGCGGAGCCACTAGGTTTCGGAGATGGAACTAGGGCAAATCGAGAAATCTGATTTCCCGCCAGTGTAGTCCCGTCACGGAACTATTACCAGGAGTCCGTCGTGCCTCCCTCCCTGCTGCATGACAACACGTTGTTCTCTTGGATACAACGCCACAAGGTTTGGGCTACCGCCATTGAACATTCCGCTATAAAGCCACTGTCTACCCCAGGCCACACCCCAGGATCGTAATTTATACATTTATATATTTTTAACCGAACACATAGTTTTAATCAGTTTAACATAGATGTCGTCGCTTAATTATAACACTCCATCACTGTGCAATTTATGTTGTACCGACAAGTGGAAATGCATGTTCCCTCTCAACTGCTCAACCCTCTAGTGTCTATATATGTATACATATGCCACCCCTCTCCCTCTTGGTCCCTCCCCACCCCTCTCCGTGACGCCTATATATCCCATCCCACGTGCCCTATATAGCGTCAGCAGCCAAGAAACGCGTCCATAGCGCCAGTGTTGTGGAATTGTCACACCCAAAACTAGCTAATCCAGTAAATTTGCGTCTGTACAGTTTCTGAAGATGTATGTACAGATAGTATATATTCTTTCACTCCAGGTTATTGCATATCTTATCGAAAGCGGTGGCGCAAACGGTGTGCTGAAGTAGCAGGGTTAACTGCTGACCGTAGCATTTGGAAAATGCCTTGTAACATGCTATATATTTTCCTGTTTATATTGACAACAAATCCTTCAGAGCCAGACTTATGCCGGTGTATAGGTCTTAGGTTTATGGGGTGTATCGTGATGCTGAGAGCAGCAAATGTCTACGAAATAGGAAATTAAGGGCATCCAGATTCAAGATCAGAAAACTTCCAAGTTCTATTTTAACTGCCAGAAATCGGCACAATCGGTCCTCGTACAAACATCCCAGCCTATATATAATTGCACTTTCAATACGATGTATCAGATAGCCTTATTTTATCTTGACAGAATTCCAAAAGAAAGTATTTCACCTCCTCGTTGACATAAGGAGCAGAGTGGATGATATTGAGAAAAGGTTTCGTGGTGCTGGCCTAGCCGATGACGACCTTCTGCCTTGTCCTGTCACCAGCTTGGAGGAGTTGGCGGAACTAGATAAAGCTAGGACTAGGACCTGCAGTGCCGGAACAAGCTGGTGAGACTGTTTGAGGCTTAAATGTACTATGAGAATGAAAGTGTTTGGGAGTTTTTCGTATGGTTGTTATCAGTCGTAAATATAATTTACTGCCAAATGTGCATATTAGAAATATTGTAGCTTCCATATTTTTTCCGATGCTTAATTATATCACGATCTCACATTTTCCTGGCCCTTAATCATTCAATCACAGGACATCAATTGTTATTCTGATAGCTACTGCATGTTTCAGGTTGCACAGTGCATGAGACTGGGAGGGAGTGATGCCCGCGAGATGGCACGAAACGTACTCAACAGGTATGAACAACATGCTGTTGAACAGAAAAATCACATTTAATACGTAATTTCTGATACTTTCATATTATGGGAGACACTTGGGAGTGAAATTTGTGTACGTTATTTTCCAGATTCGTAGCTATATAGTCAACGAATAATAAGCCGCCATATATATTATTTGGTTGTTGAATGTTAACGGTAATTTATTAACCATAAAATATATGTCAAATATTTAATGCTGATATGGACACATAATATAATGTTTCATTGTTATATCTGTAGATTGATGACACATGAAGTTCAGCAACGCCTAAACATGCGGGGACTGAACAAAAACAAGACCGCATTTTTGAAGACGTCAATCTACACAGCCGTGGAAGGTAATAACTTGTTTAATTGAAGTGAGTTAGGTTTGCTTTTAATGTAGCCTACTGGTTCGAATCCAGCACAGATAAAAAAAGAAACATGTAACTATGTAGAAGTATTTAAGCATGCATGGCTATAATGTTTACGCAGTCCAGTGAAGAATAAACCGTAGGTGTTGTATCTGACTGACGTCAATATAAAAGCAAAAGTAGCGCTCCAACTCTATCAAACAACTATTGGCAAATTGCAAGTAATGGGCGCTACTAGCATTTTGCTTGTGTACCTACCAAGATACCCACCTATAGGGAAAAGAAACTTTTGTAAAAACTTGTAAAACTGTTACGCCTTATATCGCGACGGCAGAAAAATTACAATGTGGTTGACATTTATTCATTGCAAAAAGCATCATTCGAATACACGGAGCCTCAGCGGCGGACGTTTATAAACAAGTTGCCCTGTTTCTCAAGCATGCGGCTGCCAGGAAAAGCTATTAGAGATCGTGCCTTTAATTTAGATCATCTACATAGATTAATATTTGTTCTTAAGTTACATATAGTTATGTACGATTGTCTGTTGAACTGACTCGCCTTCACACTTTTTTAGGCTAAATAGTTGTGTAAATGGTCGACAGTATTAAATACAATACTGCAGAAAAGTTATTGTGTTTTCTTTCATTTTAATAAAATAAAAGGGTTTAAAAAGTAATTTTGTTGCATATTAGGTTAATACATAAAAAGCTAATAGACGTCATATCGTGACGTCAAAAAGGCGTCTGTATAAAGACGTCAAAAAGACGTTTGCATAAAGGCGTCAAAAAAGACGTCTGCATAAAGACGTCAAAAAGACGTTTGCAAAAAGGCGTCAAAAAGACGTCTGCGCAAAGACTCCAAAAAGACCTAACTTAGTCGTCGACGTGTGACGTCTATTAGACGTAATTTTATACAACTTTTGCCCACTGGGATAATCTTTTTTTGTTGTTTTGAGGTCCTAAATACCTGCAGCTATAACTATACAAACTGATGTTCACAAGTAGGGAAGCTATATGCATGTACTATAGCAAACACCTCTCTTTTAATTGTCTCAAGTTTAGCTGCAGGTGTGTATTTAGGTATTGAGACAACTATTACATAATAGCTCCAGGTATTGAGACAACTATTACAATAATAGCTCCAGGTATTAAGACAGTTTTTAGTTTTAATAACTTCCTATTCTTGTCTGAATTTTGCTTAAGCTTAAATCCAATTTCGTACATTAAGTTCTCCTGCTTCAGTAGCTGAGATTCAGTAGGTAAGTTTCTGTTTTTAACATTGGCGAAAAGAAAGTCATCCTAACTTATAGTCCAAATCCAGGAATCGGTCAACCTTGTTCGACGCATCCTACACGGACGCCTGATGACGTGGTATCCGTGATGAACTGACAACTGTCAAATAAACCCAGTTGAATGTGACACAAACTAAACTTATGTGGTAAGGTGAAATGTTTCTAATGAGACCTAAGCACCTAATGTATCACCAACCTTGACCTAAATTTACAAAAGCTAGACTAAATAATAATGTAAAAAAGTTATAACGTCAACGAAGCTGTGAACTGTTGACCAGTCTGCCGTGAACCGTCGTCTGCGCGTTCGACTTGTGCTGCCACCGGCGAATACAGCGAGCGCTCTGTCGGGAGAGTGAAAACATGTTGTCGCTATGATAAGCCCTTCATCTCCTTGGTTATGTTTTCCAGTAACTTGTGGATTATGTACCAATGTTGGTAATTCGTTCCTAAATATCCTGCGGTGCGCTGCGCGTAAGTTTTTAACAAAAAAAATGAACATGATGTTTCCCAGAAGGCAGTTAACGCATGCGTAAACAATTATGTGTCACATCTTCCGCTCCCGCTTTCCCCACTGGGGGTCGACTTGCGGTTGATTTTTTTTCGCTCTTTACAGTATGGGAGTGAGATACAGATTTTGTGTGTGTTGTCGCTATGAGCCCTTCATCTCCTTGGTTATGTTTTCCAGTAACTTGTGGATTATGTACCAATGTTGGTAATTCGCTCCTAAATATCCTGCGGTGCGCTGCGCGTAAGTTTTTAACAAAAAAAATGAACATGACATTTCCCAGAAGACAGTTAACGCATGCGTAAACAATTATGTGTCACATCTTCCGCTCCCGCTTTCCCCACTGGGGGTCGACTTTCGGTTGATTTTTTTTCGCACTTTACAGTATGGGATTGAGATACAGATTTTGTCAGTTTGTTACGTGTGTGTTATCTAAAGAGCTCGCTACGCTCGCTATTATCGCAAGGCGCTGGTGCCTCCTCACATCAGGGGCGGGGTAGGGAGGGGGGGGGGGGTGGAGAAGGAGGATTCCGAGCCATCATGTTTACTTGAACAGTAAACATAGTAAATGTCACCCACTGCAGTAGCCTCGTGAGACCCACTCCGTTCCACCTACGGATCGAGTGGTCTCTCGAGTGCACGTGTATATCTTGGGTAACCAAAGCTGATTTGGGATTTTTTTTCATTCATAATATCTATATATTGTACATTTTTTGTCAGATTGTCCTTTTGCCGTTATTTATGCTCAAATGGATTGAAACATTTAATACTTAAATTTAGGGACAAAATGGGACGAAATGTGCGTTAAATTTAAGAACGAGGCAAAAGAATCACTCTTAAATCTGTTGAATATACAGATGTCCTAGCAAAGTCTGGGCATGTTGAAATCAACGTTGTTCTACTTTGTTTATTGCTGAATTATTTTGTAATTATCGTTCAAGTAACGTTCCTATAAAAGGGACGGCATAGTTTGTTTGACTTAGCTCCCTTCTCTAAGATAATTGCACGCGCCACATTCATGGGGGAAGTGTGGTGGGGGGGGGGGGGGTCACTGATTGCAACATGATCGCACCATGATCGCATGAACGGTCCATGTGACAAGCACCAGGATGGTTTCGCCGTGACAGTGCCACGCAGCACTGTGGCACCGTGACAACCCAGCTATTTTTAATGATATCGATAACGTTTTACAGATTGGTAGAAAGACGTTAACCATATGGTGCAATGCAACGCACGTTGTTATTAGATATGGCACCTCTGACGAGGCAACGGGGGGGCCTCCCTGGTGTAGTGGTTAGCGCTCTAGACCGCAGATCAATAGGTCCTGGGTTCGAATCCGGGCCCGGGCACCTAATCTGGGGCATGTTTCATTCCTTCATCCTTCATCGTCCCGGGAGGTTCCTTGGCCCAATTTAGCCTGTATGTGCACAAAAGAGGCCTAAAACACCAACATTTCATTTCATTTCTGACGAGGCAACGAAGCAATGAAGAAAAACGAAATTAACAATTCAACAACTTTATTGCAAGTTTGAACAAAAGCCGCGAGACTAACAAATTCCGTGTTATCTATATTGGCATGGACACTTGTGCGGACATCGGCACCTGGTGAGGAGGCCTCGGGTCTGAGACCTCAGACATCGGCGCCCGGTGAGGAGGCCTCGGGTCTGAGTCCTCAGACATTGGCGCCCGGTGAGGAGGCCTCGGGTCTGAGACCTCAGACATCGACCCCCGGTTAGGAGGCCTCGGGTCTGAGACCTCAGACATCGGCGCCCGGTGAGGAGGCCTCGGGTCTGAGACCTCAGACATCGGCGCCCGGTGAGGAGGCCTCGGGTCTGAGACCTCAGACATCGGCGCCCGGTGAGGAGGCCTCGGGTCTGAGACCTCAGACATCGGCGCCCGGTGAGGAGGCCTCGGGTCTGAGACCTCAGACATCGGCGCCCGGTGAGGAGGCCTCGGGTCTGAGACCTCAGACATCGACGCCCGGTGAGAAGGCCCCGGTGGCTATGGAGAGGTCGGCGCCCTCACACCAGCCCGGGTTCCAGGAGCCGCCGTTCATGAACGGCAGGGAGCTGATGGGGAAGGAGTGCGCCTCTGGCGGCGGGCCCACGTAACCATCCTGGATCAGCTCAACCAGATGCTCCTTCATGGCGGTGATGACGTCAGCGTACATGGGGTCAGCGGCGAGGTCACGGGTCTCGGTCGGGTCCTCTGTGAACAGAATGAAAGGGTTGACATTGACATCAAAATCGATTGTTGTCTTGAAATGGACTGCATATAGGTGTGAGAAGCTGAGTAAAGTGGAGTTTCGCACAGTAGCTGCTGTATTAGATTTACAAACTGTATGCAAACATTGCAAGTGGAAAGAATACATTTTTTAAAGTCGTCGAAATTAATCATCGGCGTGTTCACTAACCTGCGACGTTAAAGAGGCGAGTCGTGCCCGAGCTGAGGTC
This sequence comes from Arenicola marina, assembly GCA_964019135.1. Classification (NCBI taxonomy): domain Eukaryota; kingdom Metazoa; phylum Annelida; class Polychaeta; family Arenicolidae; genus Arenicola; species Arenicola marina. The sequence goes on along the minus strand of OZ025254.1, from coordinate 32,147,227 downwards.
GTTCCTGTTGAACATCTTGGCCTCCATAATGGCCACCTGCGCGGCCTCCTCCTCCACGGAGTACCTGAAACAACACGCCATCTTACACATGCCGCAAAGTGTGAGTGCTTTATTTCGTGACAACCGAGCTGACAAATGGGATTGAATAAATATGACAATTCAATTTGTACACAACTAAACCAGTGTCACGTCGTCACCTCTGGTCAGTTCTTACGTGTATGCGGCGCGCTTGCGGCGGCGGTGGGCTGGGCCATGGGTACCCCCCTCGGCCAGGGTGGGAGGGGGGGCGTCCAGGCCGATTAGCTCCAGGTTCTCCGGGACCATCCAGAAGGGGACGACAGTAGATCCGTAGCCGTCGGAGAAGCCTTCATGGCCCCACATCAACTTGTAGTCGCCGACCCTGGTGTAAGACAGTTAGAGCAGTCTGAATAAACAGAGTAGGGCAAGTTCTTGTCTTTGTCATTGACTTCGAGAAAGCTTTCGACACGACGGTAAATTAATCCGTTGTCAGCGTATAATTTCGGTATATAACTTTTAGCTACAAATACGTATAGATATGGTGTTATTGGCTTAGTTTGCGTCCCACGGAAGGAATATCCAATGCTGTCATTTCGGCCGGCTATTTTGTTCAGATTTTAGATTAAGAACCATTTAGAAGACGCTGACGATAAATCCTGACACATAAACTGAGCGGTGAGTAGTACATCTTTGAAATGAGCTTGCATCAGTTATCATCACTATAATGTCATTGACAGCCATTTGGACCCATTTTGTTTTAGTCACAAATATGCGTGTGCCACCAATTGCGATTACAAACGAACGTTATCCCTTCGCACGAGAAAGCAATCACATGCATTTTAATTGACACTGGGACACACTGCTCTACTCAACTGACGATATCTGAGGACATGTTGCATGATTAGATTTCATGTAAATGTTTTTTAAATGTGTTCTGGTACCAACCTGATCGCACCCTGGCCAAAGATGGGGGAGTGCTGCATGTCAATGCTGTACACTATGGTGTCCCGCTTGGAGGCGCCACCGTTCAGGATCATGTCGCTCTGGTCAATGCCGTCCACGTCAGGATCTAGCGATGGAGCAACATGACAAAGGTTGTTAACCGGAACCTGGAACTGTGATGTTTATCTTGCAACACGTGGTACAGATTAGTAATTGTCACGGTTCATTGCACTACTTTACCTACATTAATTGACAGATGTTCATAAACTATGAATACCGTCACGTCTAAGCATCGGGTCTGGTTACCCTGGTTACCCGGCAGTGGACTCACCAGGCTGTCCACCAGCGATGGACACCAGAGTGGGTAGCCAATCAGCAACGTGGATCATCCTGCGGAAGACAAAAGTCAAATAGTCATCCTCTGAACCCTTGTTGGCCACCATTTTTCTGGTATTTAACTCGCCGGCATTCTCTAAACCCTTGTATGCCACCATGTTTCTGGTATTTAACTCTCCCATCATTCTCAGACCCCTTGTTGGCTACCATGTTTCTGGTACTTAACTCAACCATAATAATATGAACCCTTGTTGGCCACCATGTTTCTGGTATTTAGCTCTCCCGTCATTCTCTAAACCCTTGTATGCCACCATGTTTCTGGTATTTAACTCAACCATAATACTCTGAACCCTTATTGGCCACCCTGTTTCTGGTATTTAACTCGTCCATCATTCTCAGACCCCTTGTTGGCCACCCTGTTTCTGGTATTTAACTCGTCCATCATTCTCAGACCCCTTGTTGACCACTCTGTTTCTGGTATTTAACTCACCCATCGTTCTCTGATCCCTTGTTGGCCACCATGTCGCCGCTTACGAATCCCACGACGCGAGTGCCGCCTTCAAACATGGACCCCTTGCTGCCCCGGAGCGGGTGGTTGGACGAGGCGCCGCCATTTTCACCGCCGTTCTGTCGAGAAATGGCGGACACAAATGGTAACCAGGGAATGAGAACGCCAGGTGACCGCTGGCCCTCGGATTGGCAGGATTGTGTCCCACGCGAGATAACCTTGTCTCCAATATCCCGGCTGAGCTTTTAGGCGAGGATATGATTTACATCGCACAAAAAGCAATGGGATATGCATTTTTCTCTAAGAAAGATTAAGTGAGTGCGTGAAAATGGTGCTAACGATATGATCATATGTAACGCATACAAATAATATTTGGAACTTCTGATAGCACAAAAATAAAGCTGTGAATTACTACACACGATCGTCATCTTCAAAGAAAGAAAATTCAATCTCATCGAAAGTAGAAAAGTGATTTTCAGGTGTTTTTCTTACGTCCGAGCCGAAGACAAACAAGGTGTTCTCCCACATCCCCTTCGTCTTCAAGGTAGCGATGACGTCACCGATCGCGTCATCCATGACAGTCATCAGGGCTGAAGTACAGAGCCGCAGAAAATGACTCAATTTAATTTTTATTATGCCGTTTAAAATCAATATAAAGATTATTTCATCATGCCAGAAAATTACTGAATTACATCTTCATGATAACCAACATAAACGTTACTTCATGCTTCATTGTGCCCGGACGTTGTTACATAGTGAAGTACACGACCTAATAATAACATATTACCATTTCGTAAAGGCACAACATCAACCGAAGTTTGAGGCGAGCATTCAGATATGTATTCGCTACTGTATTTGCAAATCCTCTAGAAATAAATGATGTTCAAAGAAGAAGAAAGCTTTAATGTCCAGCAAGCATTACGATAAATCTTACCGAGGTAGGCTCGTCGCGGGTCTGGGATGTCGGCATACAAGTCGTAATAAGACCGTGGAACCTGAAGGAAAACCAGATACTCCGTTACCAGTGATACCATCCTTTACAGTAATGTTATTGGACGCTTCACTTGGTGGCGGCCTGAACAGCAGCAGGGTCTGAATAATGGTAGAGAATCCGTGTATACCTGGAGCGGGATGTGAATAATGGTAGAGAATCCATGTTTACCTGGAGTGGGATGTGGATAATGGTAGAGTACCCGTATTACACTTGGAGTGGGATGTGAATAATGGTAGAGAACCCGTGTTTACCTGGAGTGGGATGTGGATAATGGTAGAGAACCCGTGTTTACCTGGAGTGGGATGTGGATAATGGTAGAGAATCCATGTTTACCTGGAGCGGGATGTGGATAATGGTAGAGAACCCGTGTTTACCTGGAGTGGGATGTGGATAATGGTAGAGAACCCGTGTTTACCTGGAGCGGGATGTAAATAACCCGATCTTACCTGGAGCGGGATGTGGATAATGGTAGCGAATCCATGTTTACCTGGAGTGGGATGTAGATAATGGTAATGGTAGAGAATCCGTGTTTACCTGGAGCGGGATGTGGATACTGGTGGAGAAACCGTGTTTACCTGGAGCGGGATGTGGATAGTGGTGGAGAATCCGTATTTACCTGGAGCGGGATGTGGACGTTGGTGAAGGTCATCCACAGGAAGAGGGATTCCTCTGGATCGTGGTCCTCGACGATCTTCACGGCGCGGTCTCTCATCAAGGTCTGCGGGAGAGTGACAACACGGCTCAATACACTGCATTGTTGTGGTGTTCCCGGCCGTCCATCTTCCGCCAATTCTTCTCAAAGATCGCGAATACGATTTTTTGTCAATATAACCACGTTGCTTGATGGGTATTGAATATCTCTCATGTTAGCTATTTCTTGAGTTATGTTATGTGAAATTCAATTGACAATTTAGCTGTTGCATAATGCATTTTAATTCAATAACAGGTAATTTGGGAGAAAATAGATGCCCAGCATGAAACGTGTTGGAAGTTACTTACCGTAGCGTATTTGCCCTCTGCCGATCTGTCAAGGTCATCATTGTCCCTCCAGTCGTAACCACCAACTAGGAACAGAAACATCATTAAGGACTGTTAACCAATGTCGTCCACGACTGGTTCAATATGACCATTCCAGGGGCTGTGATACACTGACAGGGACACTATAGGGTATGTTACCTAGAATACATTAGCAGCTATGCTATAGGGTATGTTACCTAGAATACATTAGCAGCTATGCTATAGGGTATGTTACCTAGAATACATTAGCAGCTATGCCATAGGGTATGTAACCTAGGATTCATTAACAGCTATGCTATAGGGTATGTAATCTAGAATACATTAACAGCCATGATACAGGGCGTGTAACCTAGAATACATTAACAGCTAAGATACAGGGTGGGTGACCTAGAATACATTAACAACCATGGTACAGGGTGTGTAACCTAGAATACATTAACAGCTATGATATAGGGTCTGTAACCTAAGATACATGAACAGCCATGACACAGGGAGTGTAACCTAGAATACATTAACAGCTATGATAGAGGGTGTGTAACCTAGAATATACAGCATACATTGTGCAGGCTGAACAGTTAAACACCAGTGCCAGTTCACTACAACTTTGGAATTTACCGAAAATAAAACCAGACCCCCATACGGTAGAACGAACACTATTAAGTCCAAATAATGAAGGTGTCTAATACTCCCCGGACGCCGCCCCCCCACCCCCCCAGCGCTGGTCCCACTTACAGTTGGTGTGTTGGTAGTAGTCTCCCATCCCGGCGTACAGGCCGTAGAAGGAGTCGAATCCCCTGTGTGTCGGCGTGCAGTCCCACTGACAGAACCCCACGTGCCACCTGCGTACATACAACCGGAAGTCAGCAATGTCACATGTCACGTGTTCATGGCGGCAGTAGGTGTGGGGGTATTTACCAGAATATGGTTGCTTCAACTTAAGATTGTCTCGCTAATATGAATTTGCCGTTGGTACGAATTATTATCAGTGTAGTTTAAGTGGTAGTAATATAAGCATGTATAAGAGTCTTTAGGTTATCAAGTGAGACAGTTACCATTGGTTGAAAGTAATGAGTGCAACGAGTGCATTCTACGATATGCCAAACGGCTAAGGAGTTGTACGCAATAAGTGAATTTTATGATATGACAAACAGCTAGATAGGCGTGGTGGGGGGGGGGGGGGGTGCAAGTGGGTCCCAGGGTTCTCCCACGGCATTTCCCAACCGTAAAATATAGCATGTTGTGTACTCACTTTCCGGTCATGTGGGTTTTGTAGCCGAGCTCCTTGAGGTACTGGGGTAACATCTTCATGTCTGTGGGGGTGCAGTGGGGATTGGGGTCAGCCAGGACACCGTGCTGGAGGGGAGATAGCGACATCTGGCGGTCAGGCACTCCAACACAATTGCATTCTACCACTTGCGACCTCTTCTGGTCAATCAATAAAACACAATTGTAAATTCTGAAACTTCATTGATTCAGTTGAATGCCGTAGATGTATAATTGTGTAAATCATGTATCTTTATCCAACGAAAAATAATATACCCACGTTTTATAAATTAATTGGATATATGACTTACCGACATCTTTGATTTCCAGGCGTATTTACCAGTCAGGAAGGTGTGGCGGGACCTGGAGACAACGAAGCGAGGCTATGTAAGCACAAATTAGGGTTTTAATCTAGTAGAACGACTGTATTACGATATTTAAGTCACCCCTGTATTACAGTCACCCACAAGGATCACGGCTATACTGACGGGGTGCAGACGGGGTAAGCGTAGTTCTGGGTCAGCACGACGCCATCTTTGGCCAGAGCGTCCAGGTTGGGTGAAATCCCTTCCGGATTGTTGTAGCCGATGTCGTTGTAGCCAAGGTCATCGGCAAACACGTGAACGATGTGAGGACGCTCGGCTGCGTCGCTGTCTTGACCTTGAACAAAAGGAGAACGCCGATATGAACATTTGTTTAGAAGTTTGGACTATACTTTTATTCCAGTATTTGTACTCCGAACAGTAACTCAGAGAAAATATTCGGTGTGCCTATCAACTTGACAAATGTGGCCGCACTTGCGTATGCTGAATTGGGACAAAAAAAGAGAAAAGAAATTGGATGAGAAGAATATGCCCCAAGTAGAGTTCGAACCCATAAGTTGTCCTGGTAGTTTACATGCTGAGCTAGGGAGGCACCTAGATGATTAGCTTGTAAGACACCCGGGTGTTATATTCGTCTGACGTCAAAATGCCTTTTCTAGCGCATCTTCGTGTATTTACAAACCAATTGTCAACTTATACCCCAAATGTGAAAAGAATGCTCTCATTCTTCTTGAAGGAAAAGGTCTCTTGATTCGGTTTATTTTCGACTAAGGCTAACTCACACTGTGCTGGTTTATAGGCCCGGTTTACCCTGGTCGTGAAAACCGGGGACAAGCTTGGACAACCCTGGGCAATCGTAGCGAGTCCGTAGTCAATCCGGGGTGTAGCGTGGTGAACGCCCCGGTGGTTTTAAACTGTTCAACACTACCGGGATTAACCGTAGCACCGTAGTATCATCGTGGCCTAATGTTTTCGCGCCAAAATGTTGGGCGTTCCTGTATATATATACCGAGAAGGACCGGGAAAGGCCGGGGTAAACCGTAGCCAACACCGGGACAGTGTGAGCTAGGCCATAGTACAGTACTGTTGGGGAACCGTAGTGGGGAGGGCGTCGGGGAGACAGTGCGTGTCTGGTAGCTATCTAAGGCACCCGCGGAGAGAGGGGTTCAGCGGGAGAGGTCGCCCAGTGCGTGGATCGGGGTGGGGTTGAGTGACCGCTGGATGTGGCCAGGGTGGTCGCCGAGCGTGGGATAGGGTAGCGCGGGCCCCAACCACTTGAGAGGGAGACCCCCACAACATCCGCGGGGTGGGGTGGCACACTAACCGGATATGACACCAGGCCAGGGGAGGGGCGGTGCGGACCGGGATGTGGCCAGGGTACTCCCGAGGGGTGGGGGGGGGCAGAAGCTCTGATGGTGCCAGGGTGTCCCAGGGGGGTGGGGCGAGCCCTATGAAGGTTAGGTAGAGCGGGATGTGGCCAGGGTACTCCCAAGGGAGGGGGGGTGGCGACCCAGGGATTTACTTATATAAAGAGGGGAAGACCGGTGGGAGGGGAGAAGAGATGATCAGAGACCGACTGTATGCACGGATTTATAGAAAGAAATAAACTCAAGAAATGGAATACATTGTTGAATCTCTATGTTAAAGTGGTGTCGCGAACGAAAGTGTCCGGAGTCAAGAACCTCACAGTACTTACTTTCAGAGCTTTCAGAGCTTTCAGAGCTGGATTTCGATTTCATTAACCGCAGTTTCTCCTGAAGTCGAGCTGCAATGTCTTTCATTTGCTCTGCAACTGAAGTGAAACATCACACAGATAGAGTTAGGGAGTATATATTAATAACGATTGATTTTATGGATTCCCAAATACAGTTGGAATCTGACCCGGAACTGCAAACTGGCCCCCACCCGGAACTGCAAACTGGCCCCCACCGGAACTGCAAACTGGCCCCCACCGGAACTGCAAACTGGCCCCCACCCGGAACTGCAAACTGGCCCCCACCCGGAACTGCAAACTGGCCCCCACTGGAACTGCAAACTGGCCCCCACTGGAACTGCAAACTGACCCCCGCCCGGAACTGCAAACTGGCCCCCACTGGAACTGCAAACTGACCCCCGCCCGGAACTGCAAACTGGCCCCGCCCGTTACTGCCCATAATTTGTGACCAATTTTCTTGTCGCCCCCTCTTTAGAGCACGACGTCATATCCTGTTTGCCCGAAACCTTCAACAGCTAGCATTCAAGTGCGTAGGGACCCCAGAACCCACGCATGCGCACATTACTTACACTGGGAGCTGCGGCCTTGGTCTACGGGGCCTAGAAAGAAACAAATAAAGAATATATCAACGGTTAGTAGTGAAGTTACGACTGGGCGGACAGCATCATAACTCATACGTCAATCCTGTGACGTCATGTCGGATCATGTTAGTAATAATGTGTGCGATGGCCCTAGTAAAGGACCGGAGCGTCTTCAGCAGTGTTACATTGAAGAACGCGTGTTGAGTGATAACAATGACTCAGATGATTCAGAAATAATTGGCCAATCACCGCCCCCGGCTCGGACCGCCCCGCTGCCCTTCCCTCCTGCACCCATAATGCACCATACACATACTGGAGAGAATCAGGCTCATTTTGTATGTTATAAAGATACTTGGTTATATTCGTTCTAAGATCATTCAGTTACTTACCAACCTCATAATGATAGGCTGATAGGAAGCGTGTGTATATATAAGCAATGTGTGTATATATATATATATATACAATTAGACAAGGAGCCCGCAATGGTAGAATTTAACATCTTGTGGGGTAACCATGCAGTTTGTCAATGGCCCGTCATTTCCACTCTCTACAATTCGGAAACAAACAGGTGTGTTGACCCACCTGTCGGGATGTCCACGTGGCCATCAGGCTTCGGGACTCCGGCTGCGAGGGCAGAGGCCGCCAGGGCCGCCAGGGCCGCCAGACACAGGAAGAGCCGCATTCTGGACACACCAACACATCATTGTACATAACGAACCCCGTAATCTTTCCACGCAAGTGGCCCAATGACAAATACAATGAAAACTGTTTAGTGATGGAACCCAGCAAACAGTTTCTGGTCAGTCTGCGTAAATACAGGCGACAACAATACGCATTAACCTTTAAGTGTATACCCATTACTCTTTGGCTAACTTTGGTTATGGCTATATTTACTCAAACACTACTTTAACATATACCTAATAATTGCACTTGCGCATTTATAAGCAGTGCGTATTACAAAGGTAACATTTGATTTACGTTCTTGTCGCAACTTCGAGTTAGCAAAGTGACCTTGATCTGTGACCTTGTTCGCTTCGGGGTCCGCTGCAGTGGCTGGTATTGCCGAGTGTCTGCCGGTCTTGGTCAACTCTGAACCTATATATACCCGATCTACAGGGGGGTGGGGGTGAGGGTTTAGAAGAGGGGGGGGAGGGTGAAGATAACGGCGTGCCGGGGCACGGTGACTGGAAGGCGGCTTATGGCCGTGACGGTGGCGATGGCAACGACAAGGGAACGAAACAGATTAATGTTTGCTGGACAAGCTTATCACCATTGTCTGAACCAATCCGCGAGATTTTACGAGACCGCCATGCATATACATGCCAGGTACCCGACTACAGGGGGTTCATAGGGTATTATCGCCCACTGACTTACATACTGTTAACAAGTGGTCGAGAGTATCTGTAAATGCGGTAAGACGATTAAGTTGGTCACGTGATTACATCCGAATGCCAAGACTTATTGTCACACCGACAGGCGTCTTATTTCGTCACCTACGCCCCACAACCCACCCCCAACCCCCATCCTAATGTAATCACCCCAATCTGCAGTGCGGATCTGGTGTTCAGGGGCAATGAAAGACCACAGAAAGGAGCTGACGACTGCGGGTGGGGTCAGTGTGCACTAGGACGGTATACCATTCATCAAATGGCTAGGAGAGCTGTACTACATCATGTACAGGTTCTGCTCGGTACCTTTATTGAAAAGTAATTAGCGTCGTGTAGAGACAACGGCGTTGGTGGGTTCAAAGTTCAATCTGGCGATCAAAAACTTGTAAACAGTTTGTAACACGCGCAAACATCTTCAACTTATATTATAATAAGGGTGTTACCAGAAAATTTCCATGGGGTTCCGATATTTTTTCAAATTAATTTCGACCTAAACAGTGCAGCTTTCTAACCGATTTTGACTCTTAAAGTTACTACTTCAACATTTGGTGTGGGAGAATTCCTACAGATCGGAGGGAGGCGCCTTCGCTGTTGGAACAGCCGAAGACACTAGATAGGGGGACAAGGGGGCAAAATGACCCATCGGGGTCAAATGGGCCACCACAATATCGCGCACTTGCGGTGCTGCCACCTGTATTGAAGCGTTTTATATTTATTCCTGATTGTTACGTGATACCTTAAAAATCTACATGGGCGCTGAAGCAGACAACTGACCTTCGTTACCGAAGTAAAAGATTCTGGGCTGTTGCCATCTATGGTAAACACTGGAAGAAAGTAGAGCTCAGTGGATACTAGCTTGGGGGAACATTTTGATAAATTAATACGGTCAAAGATAAGTCCAAGTCAAGCCCTAAACGTAATTCAGATGCGGAATATACTGCGCCGTATTATTCATGCAGCGGTCAAATGTTAAGGTTACTAACAGGGGCAAAATGACCCACGCTGCTTGGGGCAAAATGACCCAGTGGGCCGTTTTACCCACATTCAATTTAGTATGTATACTCTAACACAAACGATTATCTTTGGCAAACTGGATGATCAGTCCACTGAATCGGAACATCTTTGATGATCACGAATATGCTTAAAGAAGGAAACGATGTACGTCACAGGGAACTTGAAGAAGGGAGAGTTATGCGCCCCTGGGAGCCGGAAGCGTTGATTGAGATACCCCCATAGAGCGGACATTGGGGGGCTTTGAAAATGTGCGTTCATAGAGCAGATTTTGGCGGTGAAAAGGGCTTTACCCCGGAACCCCCCAAACCCAGCAATATATTATTTACCCCCCCTCCCTAAATCCGGGAGGCCGGTTTCAGGGTCGGATCCAGATATGTTGGATAGGGGGGCCGGTAAATGGTAATTTCCGCCCTAAAAAGGGGGGCCGGGGCCGGGTCGGTCCCACTTGGATCCGCCCCTGCCCTGGGTCTGTTCAACAGTAGGACTTCGCATAAAACCTGAGATCCGCGGCTTAGATGGCCTAAATTTTGCACTGAAAATGGCAAAAAAGTGGGGGAAGGGGGTGTTCCCCCCCCCCCCGCCCGATCCGCCTCTGCTGACGTAAACGTTATTTGTAATTTCTGTGTGTGATCCTTCTGGGTCAAACTGTTCCAGAGAGTTAGGAGTTTGCCTTCTTAGGCTGTTCAGTTCACTCATTAACATGCTAAAATAATGTGCTGACCATTTTGCCCCATTAGGGGGGCAAAATGACCCACTGTGACAAAAAACATGTTTTTTGTGCTAGTAAAAATGTTGTTCGTGTTCATGTATCCAAGCTATGTTATTCACAATACTACTGTTGTCAGTTTACGAAAATTTTGCTCTTTTTATAGCACTGCTTGTCCTCTAAAAGATACAAATAAAGTTAAGGTGGTCATGTTCCCCTAACACTCTCCCATCAGGGGTCTTTTTACTGTAGGTGAATATATGTATACGGCAAGTGGGAAGTTTTTTGGTGACTTTAGATATTAATATTTATGGCATAACAGACATTGTAAAATAATTGCATCTGATAAATGGCTTTAGTAACCACTGGGAAATGTATATTTGGAAGTGGTTTAGTAACAAATACCCCCCCAAGAGATGGACTTTAACTAGTACAATAGCATCACATCTGAAGGCCGCTAAAATGCTGTATTCTGACCCAAACCGCCCTGCTGCCCATGCAATCGACAATCGTTGCCATAGCGACACTGCGTAGAACAATGAAACATGACGTCACGCACAAAAGAATTGTAGTTATAGCTTTAAATGGCCCGCTTCCATGACTAGTTGCCTAGTTGCACGTGCCATGTTTCTTGGCAACGATCCATGGTATCAAAAAGGCCACTGTGCGGAAATTAAACCAAAGAAGCAGAGACAAGTCAACGCCTTAAATTTAAATTCAACTCGTAATAATAGTAATAGCGCGAGTTTTTTTATGGCGTTAGGCATTTTATTGGTCCTTCATCAAGCTGTAGCAGCCCTTCATTTTCATTATCCGCCCTCGGCCTTGCGGCCTCGGGCCGATAATAAAAATTGGCGGGCTGCTACAGCTTGATGTCGGGCCAATAAAATTGCCTAACGCCCCGCAAACTCGCGCTATTGTCATAATAGCCAATGGACGTACGTGTTGAAAGTCGTGTTGAAAGTCGTGTCAAGTACATGTTTGTACATATAGTGATCCCAGGGGTCAACCCCTTGCCAAACTTGCCTCTCAGAGCGCGGAATGTGGCTGTCATAGCTCACCCCTGGAGGGTTCAACCCCAGCCAGCCTGAACGCTTAGAGCGCTGAATGTGGCGGGCATATTGGTGTCGCAGTAGCAGGCGTGATGCGAGATTTAAAGTACTGATATGATCAGTATATGATCTGATATGAACATGCGATATGACGTCATTCTATTGTCTAACCTGTACATTATTTTTCACAAATGTACTGTTTTAGCGAGCTGATAAATTGCGATTGACTCATGCAAGGAAACTAAACAATTTTTCTGTTGAACAATCATCCTTCTGTTACGAAATCGACAATCGCAGTCAATGCCAATCATGAGCAATAAGTGAGCTGGTCTGAAACAGGTCACAACCACAATGGATGATGAACTGGAAGCTTGCCGCCTGATGGAATGGATGGAATGGAATGTTGGTGTTTTAGGCCACTTTTGTGCACATACAGGCTAAATTGGGCCAAGGAACCTCCCGAGACGATGAAGGATGAAGGAATGAAACATGCCCCAGATTAGGTGCCCGAGCCCGGATTCGAACCCAGGACCTATTCCGCCTGATGGAAAGCCCCAGCAAAAACAGATACAAATTTCTCATCAAAACAAGCGTAGATCACAAAATCCTCTTTTAGAAGCTGAATTTGAGATCATATGTAATTCATATGCAAAATACATACCGACATTTCCTTATATCCTATAATCACACTAGAAATCGTTTTCTTTCTCGTGAATCCCACGAAACTCAGTTTGCAAAGCGTATCCTATCCATCAACAACGCACTGGGTGTTACTTGTTTAAAACAACTTGTTTCGCAACATCGCTGCGTATCATATACTCTCAGTATCCAATAATTTGAACGAGTGTATCATATTCCACATTCAAATGACCATTGTCGTCTGTATAATGACACATAATCCATGCGAAGTGGCCTACGCGCCTTGATGCGAAACACTTCATTCTTGCAATCTGAAGACGAACTTAACTGACTTGTGGCTGCAGCGTCCGACGTTCTTCCATGTCAGGGCGAACCACTGTTTCAGCTTAGCTCACGTATGACTCAAGTTTACCATTGCTCATTTCGTGGGTTCAATGACTTTGTACTGGCCTTAATTTTTAAAGACGTCTTAAAGATCGACCAGTTCGTTGTATTGTCACCCACAGCGGAATATTAAAGGGTTAACTACCTTTAATTATGAACCAAATAGATGTAATTATATAATTACTACCGTTGTTTTTTTGCATGCCAGAATACACATTAAAACCAGCAAAATACCATAGATATCAGGCTATAACACAACACCATAAGTATTGGGTGCTAGCAAAGTTCATAATGCGACCTTCAGCGTCCTTAATGATTTCGTACCTCTCATGGTTCGCTTGTGACCGTGTTTGGAAGTTGATCACACTGGTGATGTGGTGGCTTTACCAAGAGTCGAACCCGGCACGCCGGGGCCGCTCTGGGGCGTTCATGTCCCACTGCGGTGACTCCAAAGTGTCAACATTACTCTCCTCTCCCTCTCTTTATCACACTTAACCCTCACCCCACCACCGCTCCCTCACCACACAACCCCTCAGTTGTCACTACCCTCTACCCTCTCATCCTTTTTACCTGCCCTTCTCATCCCACCTTCCATACGTTTATCCTCTCTATATCCCTTCTCCTGTCCATCGCGTTACCTAATCATCTCTCCAAAGGCCTTTTTCCCAACAGTCCTCTCTTTCTCTCACCCTTACCAGCCTTTTTCTTAATTCCACCTGCCCTCTCTTGGCCCACCATAATGCCTTTTTCTTGACAATTAAGCGGTGTTGTCCGAACTTTATCTCAACACAAACTGTTAGCATATGAGACATATTTTGCGAACAAAGTAATTTGTAGGGTACGCCAAAATAAAAAAGAAAATGGAAACTGGTCGGCAAGGTGAGCAGTTCCTGGTGGGGCGAAGGGTTTTAAGCGGCCGGTTTCGGTGTTCGACGATATATGCTGTTGATAAGCCGACTGTAATATGTGTGTTGGGGAGTGGGGGGTGAATGGGCGGGTGAAACGAGATTGGGCAGATCTGTCGGGAGGGGAGGGACCGGGTGCCGGAAAATGACTGGTAGAGTGGAGACATGTTGGTGGGGCGGGTGGGTTATAAGTTGGGTTAGTGCTAGTGGGTAAGAGGGTGGGGGGATGGGGCCGGGTTAACTTTGAGAGACACCGCAGTGGGCCATGAACGACCCGGAGCGGTCCCGGCGTGCCGGGTTCGGCTCTTGTTGATGACACCGACCCACCCATTGAGTCATTCTCGGGTATTGGAACGTGTGCCTGGAGATCTGGGCCCGTGTTCACAAACATTCGCAAGTAAATTCTAGAGTAAATTTGCTCAAGAAATTACTCTAGAATTTACTCAGGCAAAATAACAATTTCTCAAAGATTCCGGAGTAAAAAAATAGGGACAGATTAGAGCAAAATATAAGGACAACTTTTGGGTGTCTAGAGTAATTTCTTTATGAAGTAACGTCAGCCTTTGAGCATGAGGTCTGACCATCTCTATTCTGTCTAACGCCTTCGTCGTAACCGCGAAGATGTGTAATTTGATCTACATCATGTTTTATGGGAACAAGACCACCCGCTTGAAGTGTTCAGCGAAGAAAGAACAAAAAGTCATTATATAATATAATATTTTATCCGGTTTCGTTTCTGGCCAGAACGATCACGTTTTTGATCGACTGTGGGACGGAATATGTGCTATATCAGCCACAAAGCTGATGGATTGAAGCCCACTTCTTTGTTATGGCGAAGACAATAATTAAAACAAAAGCTTTTCATTTCATTGGAGTGGGGGTCACTCCGTAATAAATATCTGACTTGACTATAGCCAGTTTTTCGCCTTGGGTGGGTGTTATATTGGGGAAGGGGATCCCTTACCCTCAGTTGACCCTTTTTGTTTTCAATTCATACCTGCAGCTTTACAATGTAAGCAATTAACATTTACTGTCAGTTGGCCATATAAATTTTCGTTTGAACTTAATATTACAAATTAACCAGCATGTTTTCCTTTTCTACTCTTCAATCCTGTAATTCCAGATAGCAATATTATTTCAACGACTACAAAGAAACTGTCGCTTCGATTTCGCAGAAGTTTCAACATTTTATAGGGATGGTCAAGTGACATGCCAAATATTATCAAAATCGAACCGGCAGTTATTGTTTTGTTGCCTATGAAACGCGATTAATTTGAGGCATTACAACGACAAAATCTCGACGAGTCTTACAATTACATGGGCATCTTTATTTTAATGTAAAATGTGTCGTTTCGATTTCCCTGAAACTTCAGCATTTGATATAGATGATTATGAGGAATTGACACGCTAAATTTACTAGCACTCGAATGGGTAGTGACCCCCCACCACTTGATGACAATGCCAAGTGATGCGCGTGATGTGCACTCATGATCTTTGCAACACTGTATCGTTTATTTCTTTTATTGACGTCATAGCCATGGATGCACGCACTGACCGTGGCGAGCGAGCACTGTCAGCTGTGCGGTCTTAACTTTGTCTTTTATTTGGCTAAATATTGCTATTAAATGTATATTATCTAAGGCTGGGGTACATAACTGTTTGGATAAGAGATGGGGAGACGGTAGCACACGCATGTTCTCCCATATTCAAAACAAGCTGGAAGAGGAGTATAAAACACAATTCTGGAAAACTTTAAGATCGAGCACTGGCACATCGGGAGGGGGTAATAAATTACGAACATATGCAACCTTAAAATCTAATTACACCATGGAACCTTATCTCGGTGCTGGACTGCCTAAGAAATATCAACGGTGGTTTGCCAGACTCAGACTATCAAGCCACCAACTCCAAATCGAGCTCGGCCGATACAATAAGCCAATACCAGTACCTGCCACAGAACGTGTATGTAGACAGTGTACATCTGGGTGTGTGGAAGATGAGATTCATTTTATGTTGCATTGCGAAAAATTCTCTAAGCATAGAAAAATACTTAAAACCGAAATTATGGGGTTGGGGTTATCCTTTAGTGGGGAGGGACATAAAGGCTTAAATGACCTGCTCTCAAGCGATCACCCTGCGGCACTGTTTGCGGTCGGTAAATTTATCGACGTAGCCATGAAACAACGTGTGTAAAATGTTCTCTTTCTGTGTTTTCGTTGCATGGCAACACGCGTGTATTTACATGTCGTAGACCAAATAAAAGAATTGAATTGAATTGAATATAGGCTAATGTTACAAATAAAAAATGTTATTCCGACTGACCCAGTGCCACAGTGGGTTCGACATATCCATAGATATATATATTTGTCATCCGATGATTTACATGGGAAAATCTACTTGAATGTCGCTGTAAATGGTTGAACCCTCAAGGGGTGAGCTATGACAGCCACACCCAGCGCTGTAAGGCTGGCTGGGTTCAGTGCAAAGACTGTTATCTGGTTATACACGTTATGGACATTGTGCCATAACAGACAGCAGACACCATGAACACAGGTCGCCGGCGAAGCACATAAGCCGGGCTTTCTGCGTGTTCATTTCGCAGTTTTGGCTTCCTCTACATGCAGGTCTCCTGGCACACGTTCCAATACCCGAGATATAACGTATAACGTTGCTACATATGCACGAACAATATACATTGGGACTATAAATCATGATGCAATTTGGCTTTGTTGCAGCATGATTTGCTTAATTATGTGTCTGATAGCGTTGGTTGGAAAAAAACATGCATTATTATTATTATTATTATTATTATTATTATTTATTATTATTATTATTATTATTATTATTATTATTATTATTATTAGTCACCTATTCAGAAACATGAGTTCTCACCTTATTTCTCATTGGAATCGGTCTTAGTTCAGTTGCCATCTATTGTCCGTTCTTGTTGTCGACACGTAGCCTCCAAGTGCTGATATCGACTGCACAATATGATAACAGGTAAAACTACAACATTTAATGGCAATGTGACACAATAGCACAATCGCAATATCCGTAAAAGACTGCTCTTTTTTTGCTTTCACTGTGTTAATCTCGCTTGCATGTTGTGGGTCCTAGCTTGGCGCGCCCAGCGAAAATCTCATTTCAATTTTTTGCGTTTCCGTGTTCCTTCCATTGTATAAACAGGAAATAGTTTCTTATATCCGGTCGTTTCGCCCTAGTATGTCAGTTTTCAATTCTCGCGTAATCTCAGATTGTCAGTACAATCTGGGATCCAGTCGCTTCCTTCGCATTGCCTTCGCCTTGGTCGTATAGATTTCTATCATATAATTAAATATCGTCATGACGATACATTAACGGCTGGCAATTAGAAGCTATATTCAGATTGTTTAATGTAAGAACTTGAGTTTCGAAGTGTGATGATGTTTATGGAGAAAGTGACGTGACAAAGTGATGTAATGTGGTGACGCTTATGTAGAAAGTGACGTGATAAAGCGATGTAGTGTGATGACGCTTATGGAGCAAGAGACGTGACAAAAGTGATGTAGTGAGATGATGATTATTGAGAAAGTGACGTGACAAAAGCGATGTAGTGTGATGACGCTTATGTAGAAAGTGACGTGACAAAAGCGATGTATTGTGGTGACGCTTATGTAGAAAGTGACGTGATAAAAGCGATGTAGTGTGATGACGTTTACGGAGAAAATGACGTGCCAGAAGCGATGTAGTGTGATGACTTATGGAGAAAGCGACGTGACAGAAGCGATGTAGTGCGATGACGCTTATGGAGAAAGCGACGTGACAAAAGCGTGATGACGCTTATGGAGAAAGTGACGTGACAAAAGCGATGTAGTGTGATGAAGCTTATATAGAAGGTGACGTGACAGAAGCGATGTAGTGTGATGACGCTTATGTAGAAAGTGACGTGACAAAGCGATGTAGTGTGATGACGCTGATGGAGAAAGTGACGAGACAAAAGCGATGTAGTGTGATGACGCTTATGGATAAAGTGACGTGACAAAAGCGATGTAGTGTGATGACGCTGATGTAGAAAGTGACGTGACAAAAGCGATGTAGTGTGATGATGTTTATGGAGAAGGTGACTTGACAAACGGATGTAGTGTTATTACGCTTATGACTGTTTACCTGAATAAATTGACTAACAGTGACGAACTGTGATGTCACGTAACATTTGGACATACTTTATTTGATGCAAATATAGCAGTCGTTGACTACCCCGGGATCGACATGGACTCCGCCACCCTGACACCGACCTGCCAACCACAACAACTTAAAAATATCGAACAGAAACAGTAACGCTCCAACAATAATACGACCAACGCCATAACGACCAACGCGACCTTTGACCTCTGGGTCTAATGCTCAACATGGGCAAGTAACAACACGTGGCTCATTGACTGTAATCGCCACGTGACGTGTGGCGCCGTACGACACCGTACGAAGATCTAGTCGCTATCGTTAGCTACACCTTCATGGGCCGTATTCATTCATAATCTCCTCGTAAGTTACGCACGAAAAGGCATTTTTTCCTTAGCCTCACCAGCCCGTTGTGATGGTGTTCATGATTAAACAATCTTCTTCAATATAAAATAGAAAATCCACTTCTTGGGTGACTACTTACGTATAATGAACCCGATCATGTAGCCTTAGTGGCGATTATGAAGACGGCCCTGATTCTGATAACCCTGTTAATTCCTAAGGTAGGGTGCACAAGACTTTAGGCATTTTCTAATCGTATTAATACTTCTTTAAAATTAAGGCTATTCTTTAGTTTTGCTTTTGCTCCGTTTGTCCGATTGGTTGGCGTGCAATAAGAGGGACAATGTCCTTATAGCCGTGACACAAACATGACTTGTATGGAAGGCGGAATATGACAATATTACAGATATATAATGTTAACGAAGCCATCAATAATACAATGAGTAGCTATGAATTGCCAGTTAGAATGGAAACATAAGTTTCGGATGAGGGTCATGGGACTAGCTTTTTATAAAGGCAATATCATACTGATCCTAATTGACATCACTATTAGGTTGGCACTACTTACCCTCCGCCTTTCCAGTCAGCTATTATTAAATCAATAGACAAAGTGGACTAATCTGTTATATCTTTGTAACAATATTGGCGCAAAGATACTTACAACATAGGTCAGGATATGATGCGATGTATCACTTTCCCCACACAATCTAACTGGATCGTGCGAAACCGAGTTGTGCGCTGCCCATATATAAATATAAAAGTGAATTAAATATTATCACAAAATTAAATGCTTCTTTACCCGCAGAACACGCCGTCTGGACTGAACACGAGTTAAACAGTTTACTCTTGGCTACCAAAGCGACACGACCCGAACAGACTCACTGACTAAAGCAAACACCAGTAATGGCTTACAACCTTGCCATGTTCGATATATGAGCGTAACATAGACTGCTGACACGTTTGTTTTATGAATGTCGTTGAACTTATGCAAGGGAGCATCCACCCGTCCACCGTCCACATGTTGAGAGTGGTGCCACATGGAACCAGTCACCGTCCACGTGTTGAGAGTGGTGCCACAGGGAACCAGTCACCGTCCACGTGTTGAGAGTAGTGCCACAGGGAACCAGCTACCGTCCACGTGTTGAGAGTGGTGCCACAGGGAACCAGCCATCGTCCACGTGTTGAGAGTAGTGCCACAGGGAACCAGCTACCGTCGTGCTTAGAATAGCGCCACAGAGAACCAGCCAAGACCCACAATGGCATCAAAATCAGTGTATCGCCACTGTGACGTCATAGATTGGTTTCGCTGAGTCTGATCATGTCGTTGCAATGTTTGGCGCCACGCGCGATGCGCACTGCGCAGTCAGTCTGCGCAATGACGTAGGGACGACACATAAGCAACCCCTGGTTGCGACGGCGGGAACCACAGCATTTGGAATATTTACAGCAGAGCAGACGACCGAACGTCGATTTGAAGGTTTTGTTGAAGATGGTGTACACGATGGGGTTGAGCGTGCTGCCCACGTAGCCGAGCCAGAGAAAGACCTTGAAGAGTAGGTCGTCCACCTGGCAGGCATCCATGCACAGACCGATCAGCAGATTGAGGGTGAAAAAAGGTGCCCAGCAGATGACGAAAATGGCGAACATTGTGCCAAGCACCTTCACGGCCTTGCGCTCCGTCCGCACCGTGTTCATCTGCTTCTTCTGATCATTCTCCCGCTTGGCCATTAGTATGCCCGCCATCCGGAAGGCGGCGCTGTGCTTCTTGACCAGCGTTTTAAACTTGGGCGGCGTGCTCTCGCGAGACGCGGGCTCGCTGTCGCCCCCTGTCGGGCTGCCCATGAAGCAGAGGGTGTCCGATAGGTGGTGCTGCTGGCGCTGGTGGTGGGGCGGCGGGTGGAGCGAGTCCCGGCTGCGGGTGGTGTCATGGCTGAGGTCGTGGACGGTGTTGGCGCGGCCGCTGGGGGGACGCCCCAGAGCCAGGTTCCGGCAGTCCCCGACCGTCAGCCGCCGGAGACTGGCGGACAGCGCCGCGCTGCTCGGCGACAGGAAGTTAGACTTCTGCACCGCCAGCTGATCGATGTTTGACCCCGGAAGTGACCCCCGGGCTCCGCGACTCCGGCTCGTCGGCTCCGGGTGCGAGAGTTTCCTCGGCGCAAAATGTTTGTTATTAAACCCGAGGCCGCCGCCCATATCCCCACTCCCCCCAGCACCATTGCCAGCACCGCCGCAGCCATTCTCCCGCCCGCCAGTGCCACCATCATACGGCGCGTAGTCGCACTTAATCTCACACTGCAGTGGCTCCATCTCGCTGGGATCCGCCGAACTACGGTCTTTGCTCGTCAGCTGTTTGCGGATGGCCGGTATTCCGTTCATAGGGGGCGCTTTTTCGTGGGCGACGCTGCCGCGCGGCGTCACACTCCGCGAGTCGCACAGCCGCCCGCTGCGACTCTCGTTGTCCGGATGTGACGTCTTTCTGACGTCATCCATGGGCAAGACCTCCTTGCTCGGCCGCTTGCTCCGCCTGGTGGTGGAGCGCCGCAGTCCCGTCCCGTCCTGGGCCCGCTGTGCACACTTGCGCGCCTGTTTATTGAGGAGGTGAATGGTGAGCGAGTAGGCGGCCAGCATCAGCAGCAGCGGGATGAAGAACGCCGCCAGGGACCCGTATATCACGAAGTAGCGGTTGAAGATGCCGCACTGTCTGTCGATGGAGAGGATGTTGCCCGGCTTGAAGATGCCGAGGAAGAGGATAGGGCTGGCGATGGCCAACGAGATGAACCAGACGACCGCCATCTTGACGCCGACCACCGTGCGGCTCTTGCTGCGCGTCTTCAGCGGGTCCCGGATGGAGATGTAGCGGTCCAGGGAGATGACGCACATGTGCATGATGGAGGACGTGCACATCATCACGTCCGCCACCTGCCAGATGTCGCACATCACCAGGCCGAACGGCCAGTAGCCTGAAACCAAACCAAACCAACCGTCACCATCAGCACATGAGGCTCACAGCCAATCAGGTCATTCAGCAAAAGGCGACATTAATCCAGTGCGGCTGTTACAGGCGCGCGTGTCACATTCAACCAAGTGGTCGACAAGCGAGTTAGACTTACAGGAGTCACATAAGTGCTACCCTCTAACGGAAAACATCCAGACAAGGACCAATGATAGAGTGTGTTATACATATCACCAGAATCTCCAATATGTGAGACAATTGACAAGATATTATAGACAAGTGACACTCATAATACTACATGCAACATACACTCGGAAGCTACACATCTGTTATATGTGAGGTATATATTAATTATATGTGAGGTATATATTAATTATATGTGAGATAGACAGTCTATTAATTACATATGAGATATTTTGCCTAGTAATTATATGTGAGATATAGGCCTATAGACTGGCATTTATATGTGAGATATATAGACTGGCATTTATATGTGAGATATATAGCCTGGCATTTATATATGAGATATATAGACTGGTAATTATATGTGATATATGTAGCCTATTAGGCCTAATTAGATGTGAGATATTTATTAACTATAGGCCTATGTGAGATGGAATCAATTATTTGTGAAATTGAATCAGTTATTTGTGCGGTATATCTCTCAGATACGAGTTATGGAGTATATTACAACGTTGGGCGGTAGTGTGGAGGGCCAGGGCTGAGGACTGGGAGCGGTTTTGCGTCGGGACGGGAGAGGCTGGTTACAGTGTGTGACACTTGGCTGATGAATGACATGTCATGATGTGTGTTTCCCCTGTGTGTTTCGTGGCGTGCGCCTCGCTTTCCGAGCTCACAGACCCTTCGCTCGAGATGACAGCCAGTAAACTAACCATGCATGTTACACGCAAGAGACCCACAAAACCACACGATGTGATGCTTCCATTGGCAGTTTTTGCTGGTGTGTTTTGCCACCGACAGCACTGGGAAACCTTGCAGTGAGGGATGTCAGTGACGACAGTACATAATGTGTTGGCCGTGATGTTTGTTTGATGGCCGCCACGCGGAGGGGCAGATGGCACAACACCATCGCCCACAGCGCGCATCGAATCCGTTGCCTTGGAAACGGTACAAGTAGGTCACGAACCGGTGATGACGTACGGGTGACCCAATTCTGGGCTCTGTGATGAGCGATATTACACGCAGTTCAGTGAAGGCGATGCCACGGTGGGTAGGCAGGTGTGTTGTAGTATCCGGTCTGTGAGGCTGCGAAGGGCTGCGGGGGTGGGGGGGGGGGGTAGTTTAGGAAGCCCCAGGGTGTTTGGGGGTTGTGGGGATGACAGGGGGGGTAGGCTAGGAAGCCCCGGGGTGTAGTGGGGTAGCCTCCTGTTTGAGGCTGGGAAGCCTCGGGGTGTCTAAGGGTTGGGGGTGGGAATGGGGCTGGGGGAAGGTGTATGCTGGGCATGCAGTGGCAGCGGCACATCAAAGCCTGGATGTGGGGGCCCCCTTCATCGATACCTATACATCCTGGTAGTGGTTAGTCCTGTGAACCGGAGGCTCCTTCTCCACATCTTGTACCCCAATACTCGCCGAGGTGGACGCTAACCGAGAAGAACACTTCCGACTATATAACAGGCACACCGGGGGAGATGGGGAGAGGAGGGGGGGGGGGGGGTATTGTCCAAGTGTATGTAAGTACCGCTGACCAAGCTCGCGGCGACCAATGATAACTATAATATAAATGGTAGTCATTTGCGCATATCGCAAGTGGGTGAATGTTTGGTTTGTTAACAGCTCCTGAAATCGAGTTTTCTCATTGATTCGGCGTTCATCTCGCCGCTGGCTGGTGGTTTTACGTAACTGGACAAAAACTACCTTGCGACATACATCACACGCGGTGAGGTGGCTGGCGGACCGAGCGGCCTATTAACGCCCCCCCACCTCCCTCCCCCCCCCCCCCCCCCCTCACCCCGGCGCGGTGGAAACTGCGATTGTATCGAGTCAGGTGAGAGCCTCAATCTCGCCGAACCTTAAAGGAAGAAATAAAACGAACAATAAAACGTGGCACGGATGACGACTGGCCGAACCAGCGAGACATGAAAGCCAACGAGAGTGTCCTACGGGAGCCCATAAGGGACACAGCTGCGCCCAGGGCGACTGCCCGCACAGATAACGAGATTGTCGGACGGCGAGCCGCGATCCAGCGACTGTCGAGAGTGGAAAACAAACCGCGATGGAGATAAAATCTGCTGAGATACCTGGCCACCACGCCGAAAGGGGGCAGCAGCTGCGATAATGACCCATTTGGCTGTTTTCACCTGAAAAATGTTTCGGACATTTTTGTTTTGGGCAGTTTATTGTTCGCAATAACGGACATTGGCTTTTACGACCACTCTTCCGGTTGCGAGCGAGATCTCGCGACAGACTAAGCGAGAGGACAGCCCCACTATACAGATTCCCGACGGAAGTTTTAATTGCCTGATCTATTACCAATTAAGTTGTCATGGTTACGGTATCGAATGGATGCAGGATCACGTGATATGCGATTAGACGCTTCCCGGCGGCTTTTAGGCGTTGTTGCAGACTATACCGGCATCGCAGGTCAATGACGTGGCGTTCGATACACTTGATGAATAAATTATGATATGTTTGAAAAACAACTTATCTTCCGAGTTTGAGGTTCTCTTCTGACACGGATACCACTCATCTCAACAGCCTTCTAACCCGAGAAAAGTGTTGTTCCCATACCCCTAGCTATGACTGAGTGGCCGCTATTTTATTAATCTATATTACAATATTTGGAAAGCGCTGAATGACACACCAATAAATAGTCGAACATACCGGTAATATGCAGACCGACATCAATAATGATAACGTCGATGATGTGATGGCTTCAGTATGTGGCAATGATAACGTCGATGATGTTATGGCTTCAGTATGTGGCAATGATAACGCCGATGATGTGATGGCTTCAGTATGTGGCAATGATAACGTCGATGATGTTATGGCTTCAGTATGTGGCAATGATGACGTCGATGATGTTATGGCTTCAGTATGTGGCAATGATAACGTCGATGACGTTATGGCTTCAGTATGTGGCAATGATGACGTCGATGATGTTATGGCTTCAGTATGTGGCAATGATAACGTCGATGACGTTATGGCTTCAGTATGTGGCAATGATAACGTCGATGACGTTATGGCTTCAGTATGTGGCAATGATAACGTCGATGATGTTATGGCTTCAGTATGTGGCAATGATAACGTCGATGATGTTATGGCTTCAGTATGTGGCAATGATAACGTCGATGATGTGATGGCTTCAGTATGTGGCAATGATAACGTCGATGATGTTATGGCTTCAGTATGTGGCAATGATAACGTCGATGATGTTATGGCTTCAGTATGTGGCAATGATAACGTCGATGATGTTATGGCTTCAGTATGTGGCAATGATAACGTCGATGATGTTATGGCTTCAGTATGTGGCAATGATAACGTCGATGACGTTATGGCTTCAGTATGTGGCAATGATAACGTCGATGATGTTATGGCTTCAGTATGTGGCAATGATAACGTCGATGATGTTATGGCTTCAGTATGTGGCAATGATAACGTCGATGATGTGATGGCTTCAGTATGTGGCAATGATAACGTCGATGATGTTATGGCTTCAGTATGTGGCAATGATAACGTCGATGATGTTATGGCTTCAGTATGTGGCAATGATAACGTCGATGATGTGATGGCTTCAGTATGTGGCAATGATAACGTCGATGATGTTATGGCTTCAGTATGTGGCAATGATAACGTCGATGATGTTATGGCTTCAGTATGTGGCAATGATAACGTCGATGATGTTATGGCTTCAGTATGTGGTAATGATAACGTCGATGATGTTATGGTTTCAGTATGTGGCAATGATAACGTCCATGATGTTATGGCTTCAGTATGTGGTAATGATAACGCCGATGATGTGATGGCTTCAGTATGTGGCAATGATAACGTCGATGATGTTATGGCTTCAGTATGTGGCAATGATAACGTCGATGATGTTATGGCTTCAGTATGTGGCAATGATAACGTCGATGATGTTATGGCTTCAGTATGTGGCAATGATAACGTCGATGATGTTATGGCTTCAGTATGTGGCAATGATAACGTCGATGATGTTATGGCTTCAGTATGTGGCAATGATAACGTCGATGATGTTATGGCTTCAGTATGTGGCAATGATAACGTCGATGATGTGATGGCTTCAGTATGTGGCAATGATAACGTCGATGATGTTATGGCTTCAGTATGTGGCAATGATAACGCCGATGATGTGATGGCTTCAGTATGTGGTAATGATAACGCCGATGATGTGATGGCTTCAGTATGTGGCAATGATAACGTCGATGATGTTATGGCTTCAGTATGTGGCAATGATAACGCCGATGATGTGATGGCTTCAGTATGTGGCAATGATAACGTCGATGATGTGATGGCTTCAGTATGTGGTAATGATAACGTCGATGACGTTATGGCTTCAGTATGTGGCAATGATAACGTCGATGATGTGATGGCTTCAGTATGTGGTAATGATAACGCCGATGATGTGATGGCTTCAGTATGTGGCAATGATAACGTCGATGATGTGATGGCTTCAGTATGTGGTAATGATAACGTCGATGACGTTATGGCTTCAGTATGTGGCAATGATAACGTCGATGATGTTATGGCTTCAGTATGTGGCAATGATAACGTCGATGATGTTATGGCTTCAGTATGTGGCAATGATAACGTCGATGATGTTATGGCTTCAGTATGTGGCAATGATAACGTCGATGATGTGATGGCTTCAGTATGTGGTAATGATAACGTCGATGACGTTATGGCTTCAGTATGTGGCAATGATAACGTCGATGATGTGATGGCTTCAGTATGTGGCAATGATAACGTCGATGATGTTATGGCTTCAGTATGTGGCAATGATAACGTCGATGATGTTATGGCTTCAGTATGTGGCAATGATAACGTCGATGATGTTATGGTTTCAGTATGTGGCAATGATAACGTCGATGATGTTATGGCTTCAGTATGTGGCAATGATAACGTCGATGATGTTATGGCTTCAGTATGTGGCAATGATAACGTCGATGATGTTATGGTTTCGGTATGTGGCAATGATAACGTCGATGATGTTATGGCTTCAGTATGTGGCAATGATAACGTCGATGATGTTATGGCTTCAGTATGTGGCAATGATAACGTCGATGATGTGATGGCTTCAGTAGGTGGCAATGATTACGTCGATGACGTTATGGCTTCAGTATGTGGCAATGATAACGTCGATGATGTTATGGCTTCAGTATGTGGCAATGATAACGTCGATGATGTTGTGGTTTCGGTATGTGGCAATGATAACGTCGATGATGTTATGGCTTCAGTATGTGGCAATGAAAACGTCGATGATGCTATGGCTTCAGTATGTGGCAATGATAACCTTCGATGACGTTATGGCTTCAGTATGTGGCAATGATAACTTTCGATGACGTTATGGCTTCAGTATGTGGCAATAATAACCTTCGATGACGTTATGGCTTCAGTATGTGGCAATGATAACTTTCGATGACGTTATGGCTTCAGTATGTGGCAATGATAACGTCGATGACGTTATGGCTTCAGTATGTGGCAATGATAACTTTCGATGACGTTATGGCTTCAGTATGTGGCAATAATCATTGATAAAATAGTGAAAGCAAACTATGGCATGGAGAAAGGAGGCATCATACAGTATGTAGCATGGGAATAGTTTGAATGTGTGGCGGCCAATTGGCAGCCCATTGCCCCGCCCCCCACCCCCTACCTCGCCCAAATGTGTAGACGAGGATGCTCTGTATTTAGCACCAGACCGTGAACCATCGCCATGGAAGTGACAAGTGACCGATGGCAGAGCTACGGTGGATCAGAGTACAGGGGCGATACCCCTGCCTCCTCCCGGCACCCCTCTCACTCTCTATAACACCCCCTCCTCTTGGCATACGTTATAACCCCGCTCCTCCCCGCACCGCCCCCCTCCCGCCGTCCTGCCCACCTCCCCCCAGCTCAGTAACCCACATAGCTGCTTAATGGTTCGCATTGCGGTCGCCACGTTGCGCTGCCTACCGCGCCGGCCTCGTGCTCCAGAATGACATCGCTAGTCTAGGGTGGGAGGGAAGGGTGTGGGGGTGTGTGGAGGGGGGGGGGGCTGGCTTGTATATCACTGACACTTCGGCTACCATCAACATTACCGCCTTCGGGGGGAGCCACGTCGGCTCAGGTGTGAACTTATCGCGCACTTCCCGCCAGATTAAAGACATCCACGTCATAAAACAGCAGCTGACAGCCTGAACCACACAGACCTAGCCCCACCACACGGACGGCCCCACCACACGGACGGCCCCACCACACGGACGGCCCCACCACACGGACCTAGCCCCACCACACGGACGGCCCCACCACACGGACGGCCCCACCACACGGACGGCCCCACCACACGGACCTAGCCCCACCACACGGACGGCCCCACCACACGGACGGCCCCACCACACGGACGGCCCCACCACACGGACGGCCCCACCACACGGACCTAGCCCCACCACACGGACGGCCCCACCACACGGACGGCCCCACCACACGGACGGCCCCACCACACGGACGGCCCCACCACACGGACCTAGCCCCACCACACGGACGGCCCCACAACACGGACGGCCCCACCACACGGACGGCCCCACCACACGGACGGCCCCACCACACGGACGGCCCCACCACACGGACCTAGCCCCACCACACGGACGGCCCCACCACACGGACGGCCCCACCACACGGACGGCCCCACCACACGGACGGCCCCACCACACGGACCTAGCCCCACCACACGGACGGCCCCACCACACGGACGGCCCCACCACACGGACGGCCCCACCACACGGACCTAGCCCCACCACACGGACCTAGCCCCACCACACGGACCTAGCCCCACCACACGGACCTAGCCCCACCACACGGACCCAGCCCCACCACACGGACGGCCCCACCACACGGACGGCCCCACCACACGGACGGCCCCACCACACGGACCTAGCCCCACCACACGGACGGCCCCACCACACGGACGGCCCCACCACACGGACGGCCCCACCACACGGACGGCCCCACCACACGGACGGCCCCACCACACGGACGGCCCCACCACACGGACGGCCCCACCCCACGGACCTAGCCCCACCACACGGACGGCCCCACCACACGGACGGCCCCACCACACGGACCTAGCCCCACCACACGGACCTAGCCCCACCACACGGACCTATCCCCACCACACGGACCTAGCCCCACCACACGGACCCAGCCCCACCACACGGACGGCCCCACCACACGGACGGCCCCACCACACGGACGGCCCCACCACACGGACGGCCCCACCACACGGACGGCCCCACCACACGGACGGCCCCACCACACGGACGGCCCCAACACACGGACGGCCGGCCATCTCTTAACGACTCACACTTCAACCCCGAGTTCCGCGAGTTTCACCCGAAGCCTGAGCCAATTGCTTCACAGATACGTGGCGGGGTGCATCAAGGTGGGGGCGAGCCATTCAATGAGCGAGCCATTCATAATGTCCGCATCCAATGAGCGAGCCAATCACAATGTATGCATCCAACGAGCGAGCCAATCACAATGTCCGCATCCAACGAGCCAGCCTATCACAATGTCCGCATCCAATGAGCGAGCCAATCACAATGTCCGCATCCAATGAGCCACCCTATCACAATGTCCGCATCCAATGAGCGAGCCAATCACAATGTCCGCATCCAATGAGCGAGCCAATCACAATGTCCACATCCAATGAGCGAGCCAATCACAATGTCCGCATCCAATGAGCGAGCCAATCACAATGTCCGCATCCAATGAGCCACCCTATCACAATGTCCGCATCCAATGAGCGAGCCAATCACAATGTCCGCATCCAATGAGCGAGCCAATCACAATGTCCGCATCCAATGAGCGAGCCAGTCACAATGTCCGCATCCAATGAGCCACCCTATCACAATGACCGCATCCAATGAGTGAGCCGATCACAATGTCCGCATCCAATGAGCGAGCCAATCACAATGTCCGCATCCAATGAGCCACCCTATCACAATGTCCGCATCCAATGAGCGAGCCAATCACAATGTCCGCATCCAATGAGCCAGCCTATCACAATGTCCGCATCCAATGAGCGAGCCAATCACAATGTCCGCATCCAACGAGCCAGCCTATCACAATGTCCGCATCCAATGAGCGAGCCAATCACAATGTCCGCATCCAATGAGCCACCCTATCACAATGTCCGCATCCAATGAGCGAGCCAATCACAATGTCCGCATCCAATGAGCGAGCCAATCACAATGTCCACATCCAATGAGCGAGCCAGTCACAATGTCCGCATCCAATGAGCCACCCTATCACAATGACCGCATCCAATGAGCGAGCCAATCACAATGTCCGCATCCAATGAGCGAGCCAGTCACAATGTCCGCATCCAATGAGCGAGCAAATCACAATGTCCACATCCAATGAGTGAGCCGATCACAATGTCCGCATCCAATGAGCGAGCCAATCACAATGTCCGCATCCAATGAGCCACCCTATCACAATGTCCGCATCCAATGAGCGAGCCAGTCACAATGTCCGCATCCAATGAGCGAGCCAGTCACAATGTCCGCATCCAATGAGCGAGCAAATCACAATGTCCACATCCAATGAGTGAGCCGATCACAACGTCCGCATCCAGATCCATCATTGTTGATGTGGCTTTGATAATACAGGATTCGCACGGCGCATGCGCAAGTTGCCTCACTTGACCACGTGTGATGTATGCTTTATAATGTGCATGCGCTCTCGGTTCGGTCATCGCCTGCCTGCGCCATGCCTCTGGGTGGGTGGGAGGGTAGGGGACATTAAGGTCAATGGCCCCGTGATGTTTCAATCAAGGCCTCACCACAGCCTCGGTATCGGCCTTCTGGCTTGCGTACGCTCCACTTCTCTTCGCCATTACCCATATAATGGCAGATATCGGGTTTCCCATAGGACCATAGTAGTATAAAAACGTCATTAGCTCTGCTAAGGACCAATTCCTGTATCTTCAATGCCACTGCTGCCAGGGCGAAATCCCCATGGTCACTGGGCTTATCCCCCCCCCTCCCCCCCCCCCCCACATAAAGCTTTCCACGGACTGAGCGGCCCCACACAATGACCCAATTACAGTGGAGTAATTAATTCTTCAAACCAAGGTCATACATATACTGACCGTCAAGGTCCTGAGGTCAAGGTCACTGTGGAAAAGATCCTACGCCACCCCCCCCCTCCCCCACCTCCTCTTCCCTATCTCCACCCTGCCCCTGTGGACTCCTTGTACCCCCCCCCCCACCCTAGTTGCCCTGCAGCCACAGCAGCAATAAGACGACTCCAGGCCATTGCTGGTCTCTCAGGCGAGTAATCCGCTTCGGCTCCCTCCCCCTCTCATTTCCTCGCCACGCTGTGAAGGCGAGATGGCCCGAGAATCCTCTCGTCTTTGAAACAACTCGCCCCCCCCGCCCCTCCCCCGCATCCTCCTCACTGCCAGCAACTCCACCCCCACCTCAACCATCCTATTACACACTCATCTTCTCAGCTCAACCACCCCCAGGTCAACCCTCATCACCCATCATCGCCACCTTAACCTCTATCACCCAGCTCCACCAGTCTCCAGCTTACCCCCCCCCCACCCCGGCAGCTCACCCACCCCATGCGCTCACCTCTCAGTTCACCCCCCCCACCCCTCCAGGTCGCCCCCAGGACACGCATGTGATTTGGCCACTTGACACGAATCATTTTTTGATCTGGACACCAATCCGTCTCCGATCCAGACGCCAATCTTCTGATCCAGACGCCAATCCCCTGATCTAGACACAATCATCTGATCTAGACACAATCTCATGATCTAGACGCAATCATCTGATCTAGACACAATCATCTGATCTAGACACAATCATCTGATCGAGACACAATCATCTGATATAGACACAATCTCCTGATCTAGACACAATCATCTGATCTAGACGCAATCATCTGATCTAGACACAATCTCCTGATTTAGACACAATCTCCTGATCTAGACACAATCAGCTGATCTAGACACAATCCTCTGATCTAGACAAAATCATCTTATCTAGACACAATCATCTGATCTAGACACAATCATCTGATCTAGACACAATCATCTGATCGAGACACAATCATCTGATCTAGACACAATCTCCTGATCCAGACACAATCATCTGATCTAGACACAGTCATCTGATCTAGACATAATCATCTGATCTAGACACAATCTCCTGATTTAGACACAATCATCTGATCTAGACACATTCTCCTGATCTAGACACAATCATCTGATCTAGACACAGTCATCTGATCTAGACACATTCTCCTGATCTAGACACAATCTCCTGATCTAGACACAATCATCTGATCTAGACAAAATCATCTGATCGAGACACAATCATCTGATCTAGACACAATCTCCTGATCCAGACACAATCATCTGATCTAGACACAGTCATCTGATCGAGACACAATCATCTGATCTAGACACAATCTCCTGATCCAGACACAATCATCTGATCTAGACACAGTCATCTGATCTAGACATAATCATCTGATCTAGACACAATCATCTGATCTAGACACAATCATCTGATCGAGACACAATCATCTGATCTAGACACAATCTCCTGATCCAGACACAATCATCTGATCTAGACACAGTCATCTGATCGAGACACAATCATCTGATCTAGACACAATCTCCTGATCCAGACACAATCATCTGATCTAGACACAGTCATCTGATCTAGACATAATCATCTGATCTAGACACAATCTACTGATCTAGACACAATCATCTGATCTAGACACATTCTCCTGATCTAGACACAATCTCCTGATCTAGACACAATCATCTGATCTAGACACAGTCATCTGATCTAGACATAATCATCTGATCTAGACACAATCATCTGATCTAGACACAATCGTCTGATCTAGACAAAATCATCTGATCTAGACACAATCATCTGATCTAGACACCAATCCTTCTCCTCTAGAGACCCAAATACTAATCTGATCTGGACACCAATCTTCCTCTGATCTTCTACCAGCTTACAGTCACGTGACCGGAGCCCATATCTTCTCGCGCCGTATATGCAAAGAGGCCGCCCAAAACGATGCAACTGCCCAAAGTGTGGAACCGCCCACGAGAGAAACCGCCCATAATGTGGAACCACGCACGAGAGAAACCGCCCATAATGTGGAACCACCGACGAGAGGAACCGCCCATAATGTGGAACCACGCACGAGAGAAACCGCCCATAATGTGGAACCATCCACGAGAGAAACCGCCCATAATGTGGAACCACCGACGAGAGGAACCGCCCATAAAGTGGAACCACCCACGAGAGAAACCGCCCATAATGTGGAACCACCCACCAGAGGAACCGACCATAATGTGAAACCACCCACGAGAGAAACCGCCCATAATGTGGAACCATCCACGAGAGAAACCGCCCATAATGTGGAACCACCGACGAGAGGAACCGCCCATAAAGTGGAACCACCCACGAGAGAAACCGCCCATAATGTGGAACCACCCACCAGAGGAACCGACCATAATGTGAAACCACCCACGAGAGGAACCGCCCATAATGTGGAACCACCGACGAGAGAAACCGCCCATAATGTGGAACCACCCACGAGAGAAACCGCCCATAATGTGGAACCACCCACGAGAGAAACCGCCCATAATGTGGAACCACCCACGAGAGAAACCGCCCATAATGTGGAACCACCCACGAGAGGAACCGCCTATAATGTGGAACCACCCACGAGAGAAACCGCCCATAATGTGGAACCACCCACGAGAGAAACCGCCCATAATGTGGAACCATCCACGAGAGAAACCGCCCATAATGTGGAACCACCGACGAGAGGAACCGCCCATAAAGTGGAACCACCCACGAGAGAAACCGCCCATAATGTGGAACCACCCACCAGAGGAACCGACCATAATGTGAAACCACCCACGAGAGGAACCGCCCATAATGTGGAACCACCGACGAGAGAAACCGCCCATAATGTGGAACCACCCACGAGAGAAACCGCCCATAATGTGGAACCACCCACGAGAGAAACCGCCCATAATGTGGAACCACCCACGAGAGAAACCGCCCATAATGTGGAACCACCCACGAGAGAAACCGCCCATAATGTGGAACCACCCACGAGAGAAACCGCCCATAATGTGGAACCACCCACGAGAGAAACCGCCCATAATGTGGAACCTCCCACGAGAGGAACCGTCCATAATGTGGAACCACCGACGAGAGGAACCGCCCATAATGTGGAACCTCCCACGAGAGGAACCGTCCATAATGTGGAACCTCCCACCAGAGGAACCGACCATAATGTGAAACCACCCACGAGAGAAACCGCCCATAATGTGGAACCATCCACGAGAGAAACCGCCCATAATGTGGAACCACCGACGAGAGGAACCGCCCATAAAGTGGAACCACCCACGAGAGAAACCGCCCATAATGTGGAACCACCCACCAGAGGAACCGACCATAATGTGAAACCACCCACGAGAGGAACCGCCCATAATGTGGAACCACCCACGAGAGGAACCGCCCATAATGTGGAACCACCCACGAGAGGAACCGCCCATAATGTGGAACCACCCACGAGAGGAACCGCCCATAATGTGGAACCACCCACGAGAGGAACCGCCCATAATGTGGAACCACCGACGAGAGGAACCGTCCATAATGTGGAACCACCCACGAGAGAAACCGCCCATAATGTGGAACCACCGACGAGAGAAACCGCCCATAATGTGGAACCACCCACGAGAGAAACCGCCCATAATGTGGAACCACCCACGAGAGGAACCGCCCATAATGTGGAACCACCCACGAGAGAAACCGCCCATAATGTGGAACCACCCACGAGAGAAACCGCCCATAATGTGGAACCACCCACGAGAGAAACCGCCCATAATGTGGAACCTCCCACGAGAGGAACCGTCCATAATGTGGAACCACCGACGAGAGGAACCGCCCATAATGTGGAACCTCCCACGAGAGGAACCGTCCATAATGTGGAACCTCCCACGAGAGAAACCGCCCATAATGTGGAACCTCCCACGAGAGGAACCGTCCATAATGTGGAACCTCCCACGAGAGGAACCGACCATAATGTGGAACCTCCCACGAGAGGAACCGTCCATAATGTGGAACCTCCCACGAGAGGAACCGTCCATAATGTGGAACCTCCCACGAGAGGAACCGCCCATAATGTGGAACCACGCACGAGAGGAACCGTCCATAATGTGGAACCTCCCACGAGAGGAACCGTCCATATTGTGGAACCACCCACAAGATGGATGACGTGACTGCCGACGGCACGATGCTGTCCCAACATGGCGCTGGGCATGATGGATGCGGTGGGGGAGCACGCTGTCCACATGTTGCCTCTAGCAACGCCCTCTGAGGTCCCCCTATCACCCCCACAGCCCGGGTAATTGCCATTATATAGGGCCGCCATATTCTGAGCGGATGATGATGTATGAATGAGATGAGTCGACCGGAAGTATACATCGTCCCCGGAAGAAGAATGGAGCGTAGGAATACTGCCTCTGTCTGACCTCTGCCTGAACTCTGTATGATCTTGGTCCGACCCCTGTCTGATCCTGGTCCGACCCCTGAGCCATTATGAACAATGGAGGTGTTTGTTCTTACCAGCACACCATCTTCACACATGCCCCAAGTCACGGGTCTCCGGCGAGACTCGTCCCCAACGAGAGTGCCACTTACGAAACAAAGCATTCATGCAAACATTTCATTTTCTTATGGTAAAAAGTACATCGCAGGCCAGTGTGGTGTGACTTGGGCAAGGGCGAGGATGGGGGTGGGGTGGGGTGGGGTGGGGGAGGGGGGAGAGTGGGGGGGGGGTGCTTTTAACCTGGTGAGTGGACCTTTCTCGTCGTCGCGTGAGTATGTTGCATGCCGAGTTCGTGGCACGTGGCGCCGTGTGGTGACGGGAAAGACAGTGTTGATTCATTGTTCAAGATGCACGAGGTGATAGGGGCGTGGATTCTGAACTTACTCAAGACATGTCACGGTCGTCAATACCGTCATTATAATGAGAAATTCCCGAAATATACCGTTCATTCGTTTTTCTTTTGCTTCTGACATTATTGAACATTGCAACAGAAGAAATAACCCCTTTTCTATTCTTTGTTTCATAATAGGTGAAGCAGAAGAAGCTTTCGGCAAATCTTTGTCCCTTTATCGTTCTGAAAAACGAAAAAGCAAAGCAAGGTACTAGTCATCAGAAACCATTTGCCCTTGATGAAAAGAGCAAAACAAAAATTGGTAGCACTCGCGCAATACCTTTCGCCTTTTATAAAGTACTAAACGACAATAGGTAACACTCGTGCGATACCGTTTTAACCTTTTCGCGAACTTCAAAACGAACACGGGTAACGCTGTGTGCATTTCGTGATTGGTTTAACGTGTTGGGCCAAGGTCTTTCGGACCTCTGTAAAGGTATGGTGGTGTTCTGCTGTGACAAGACAAGACAGCGATATTGTGCGGTCGGACAGATTGATTGGAATTAGGCGTAGAAAGGGGATTCGACCCAAAAAGGAATCCAAACTAAATATATTTTGATTTTGTTCCCTGTGCCTGCCCTACGCTACCCCATGCTGGCCACGTCTTGTCATGTGCCGGCTCTGACTGACTGACTTGACCTGTCCGGCCGTGATAACCTGTCCGGCCGTGATAACCTGTCCGGCCGTGATAACCTGTCCGGCCGTGATAACCTGTCCGGCCGTGATAACCTGTCCGGCCACGCTTCTTTCATGCAACTAACCCTAACCAGAACCCTAATCTCAACTCTAACCCTAACCCTAACCTAACTATACACATAAAATACCTGCGCTGTTTACATCGCATGCACACCCCTGCCTGCCCTGCCCAGTACCCAGCTGACAGAGTTCACCGCCAGGCGACGCCAGCCCCCATACAATGTGCCCGGATGTAGCAGTCCTCACGGCCTGGGCCTCAGGGCGTGAGCCTCCGATACACCGGTGACAGTTAGAGAAACATTACACTGCGAGACGAATGCTAAAATGACCAAGTGTAGAAGGGCGGGAGGGGGGGTAAGGGAGGGGGCGGTAGAAGGGCGGGGCGGGGGTAAGAGAGGGAGCGGTAGAAGGGCGGGGCGGGGGTAAGGGAGGGGGCGGTAGAAGGTATAGCGCGTCAGCCCCCTCCCGCCGATAACACACCAAGGTCAAGGTCACTGATGGTGCGCCAGTGGCGACAGAGCGTTCCTCGAGGTCAAGGTCAGCTCGGCGCGATATCCGGTTCCGCTCAATCCCTCCGTGGGCTCTGGGTGGGGCGGTGGGTGGAAGGGAGGGGGGGGGGGGGGTACACTGCCCCTATGACCCTTAACCTTCAAACCATGACCTATATCCCTCAGTCACCACTCTCGGTGAGATATGACGGGTCTGATGTTGTTGCCGCCAGAAGGACAGCCTCGCAGCCTCTGGGGTTATAGAGCAGTGAGCCACTGCCAGGGAAGGGCCGTAGTACAGCCATGATGGACTCCTGGTACGGCATATTGGGTCGCACGAAAAAATTTCGTCATGTCTTTGTATTATCGCCCACCTTGGTTTAGTTCTGTTAAGGCTCTACGCACCGTAATATATGCATAGGATTCAGGATTACTTTCATTTATTTAACCAAAACATGACATAGAATATACAGATAAACGACTGGAAGCTATAATCGTATGGGTTAGGAGATCCAGGCTAAGACCAGAGGTCGCTGTCGCCTGGACCACCTGAGGATCAGAAATGACTATGACGTAATTGCAATAGGCGGAAAATACGCTTGGAATAAACGAAATGATATCAGGTTCGAACCAAGATAAAGACTTACAGTTTACAGTTTAACACAAACTCCCTCTCAAAAGTAAATACAGGAAACAAAATAACACAACCATCTTTTTTTCTTTTACTTTTTACACCCCCACCCGCATTTATATGCTAAAGAAGTGCTACAGGAGGTATGTCAATGTTTCATACATTCCTCAGTTAAGACATCTCATCCGTACACCGCGACACCTGTCATCATTGCTACTGGATCCAATAGAGATACAACAGAGATACAATGGCAGCCAGGACGAACATTGTAGGATGTCGTACACCGCGATTTGTTGTAGACTAAGTTGCGTTCTGCGGCAACATTTTGACAGCGTTCGACAACACGCGTCCTGGTGCTGCTAACTAACGCCTCACCACACCGAGGGGTAACCTTCACCACGGTGAGCCGAGCCCCAGCCAAACTGGACATGGTCGTCACTACTCTTTCCTCAGGCATACGGTAATCAAAGACAAGCTCCTAGAGACATGTACCTCCATACACCCCCACCCCCATCCTACCCCCCTTGCTCCCTCGACCCGGCCTTGACCCTGCGCCCCGCATAGCATTTACCGCGTGGGTGGTTATCGTGGGGTAACACATTCAATTTGCCAGAGTCCCGAATATTTCATCAGCTACTTCCTTTCGCGTAGCGACCCCTGGCGGTGAGGAGTGGGCTAGATAGGCCGGGGATTCCGACTTTCCCTGCGCGCGTCCGAGCCCAAAACGAGGCCACTTGCGTCACGCGGCAAGGCGGGAGGGTAAAGGGGCAGTTAATTCAAATCACTCGCCGGCTTGCCTCTGAGTCCACAACAGAGGGCGCTCGCCACAAGCCGGAGAGTGTCGGGCAGGGCGACGGTGGCGCCGGCTAGCGGCCGTGGGATAATTAACTCCATGTAGCGTGTTGGATACTTCTGTACCGTGTAACATGTAGTATAGATAAACATTGTGTAACATGTAGTCTGAAGCATAGCTATGTATTGTGTAACATGCAGCCTGTAGTATAGCGATGTATTGTGTAACAAGTAGTCTGTAGTATAGATAAACATTGTGTAACATGTAGTCTGAAGCATAGCTATGTATTGTGTAACATGCAGTCTGTAGTATAGCTATGTATTGTGTAACAAGTAGTCTGTAGTATAGATAAACATTGTGTAACAAGTAGTCTGTAGTATAGATAAACATTGTGTAACAAGTAGTCTGTAGTATAGTTATGTATTGTGTAACATGCAGTCTGTAGTATTGCTATGTCCTGTATAACATTTAGTCTGTAGTATAGCGATGTATTGTGTAACAAGTAGTCTGTAGTATAGATAAACATTGTGTAACAAGTAGTCTGTAGTATAGTTATGTATTGTGTAACATGCAGTCTGTAGTATTGCTATGTCCTGTATAACATTTAGTCTGTAGTATAGCTATGTATTGTGTAACATGCAGTCTGTAGTATAGCTATGTATTGTGTAACATGCAGTCTGTAGTATAGTTATGTATTGTGTAACATGCAGTCTGTAGTATTGCTATGTCCTGTATAACATTTAGTCTGTAGTATAGTTATGTATTGTGTAACATGCAGTCTGTAGTATTGCTATGTCCTGTATAACATTTAGTCTGTAGTATAGCTATGTATTGTGTAACATGCAGCCTGTAGTATAGCTATGTATTGTGTAACATGCAGTCTGTAGTATTGCTATGTCCTGTATAACATTTAGTCTGTAGTATAGCTATGTATTGTGTAACATGTAGCGTGTAGTATAGCTATGTATTGTGTAACATGCAGTCTGTAGTATAGCTATGTATTGTGTAACATGCAGTCTGTAGTATAGCTATGTATTGTGTAACATGCAGTCTGTAGTATAGCTATGTCCTGTATAACATTTAGTCTGTAGTATAGCTATGTATTGTGTAACATGTAGCGTGTAGTATAGCTATTTACCGTGACCGCAAATATATATCACCCATGTTTATAGGAACAAGACTAAGAGCAAAGAGTAGGGCCCCAGAGGGGCTTTTTCGACACGGCGACACGGCGATTTTTAAAATCGACAATGCGACATAAGACTTAGCGACACGTGACATGGAACTTTTCTTAAAATCGACACGCGACATGGATGTTTTCTTAAAATCGACACGCGACATGGACCTTTTTTTAAAATCGACACGCGACATGGCCACCCCCCCTCAGGGGCCCTAAGAGTGTGGCAAAACATTTGGCTGTTTTTGCTCTAGTTTTGATATAGTTTAATTAAATTTTGTCCCGTCTAAATTATCTCTAGGATATTTTTGGCTTTGATAGATGACGATATAGCACGTGGTAGCATCAAAATAACATTAGCAGAACCCGGAATATATGGAACATGCAGTGGCGCCTCATAGTGAGAGAACAATGTAGATTAGTGATGTAGTGGTGTCTATGGTGAGTGCTGTGAATTAGGTCTGTCGGACTGTGACACATGTAAACTGACGTTTAACCTGCGCCAAACCTGCTGATTACAAATACAGTATTTGTGCTCATTACAGTATTTGTGAGCATTATTGACGACACTTTATTACAATACACGAATGACCTCATCGTCATTAGATCTGCTTAGCTATGTATATATATATATATATGGCCGGCCATCCGAACATTTATTCCATAATTCTTGATACCAGCAATTCAAT
Organism: Arenicola marina; assembly: GCA_964019135.1. Lineage (NCBI taxonomy): Eukaryota > Metazoa > Annelida > Polychaeta > Arenicolidae > Arenicola > Arenicola marina. The sequence continues at coordinate 32,107,286 of OZ025254.1, read as the reverse complement.
TGTTGATATTGGGAAGTTATCTTTGATATCAAGAAATAACTTCTGTATTCCTGATATCAAGAACTAACATTCTGTATTCCTGATATCAAGAAATAACCTTCTGTAAGCCGGATATCAAGAACTAACATTCTGTATTCCTGATATCAAGAAATAACCTTCTGTAAGCCGGATATCAAGAAATAGCCTTCTGTATGCCTAATATCAAGAAATAACCTTCTGTATGCCTGATATCAAGAACTAACATTCTGTATTCCTGATATCAAGAAATAACCTTCTGTAAGCCGGATATCAAGAAATAACCTTCTGTATTCCTGATATCAAGAAATAACCTTCTGTATTCCTGATATCAAGAAATAACCTGTATTCCTGATATCAAGAAATGAATTGTTGATATCAAGAATTGAATTGCTGGTATACAGAATTGAATTGTTGATATCAAGAATTAGGTAATAAATGGTGGCCGGCCATATATACATGTCATAATTACTATTATAGTAGATAGATATATTTATTTCTGTACTGTTGGCTCGCAACATCTTGTAAAAGACATATAAATAACAGCAATCCTAATGCATGAAATAGTATTAAAAGTAAGGATAATCAGCGTGGTAATGGTAATGTAATGGGCCTGATGCGAGCTGAGCACCCCGTTGAGGCCGGTCTGCCTGGCTGGTGGCTACAGATGGTCTGAGGCGATCCACTTAAGGAGTCGGTAATGCCGGCGGCTGGCCCCAGGGGGCGCGGCGTGTACTGCCCCCGTCAATGGCGGCCCAGCCTGTGTATTCAGTCGCCGTGAAGGCCGCGCCAATCCAAAGGGAGGACTGTCAATGAATTGAGGTCGTTAACGCAACCAATATAAGGGGAAAAATTCACGACCGCCATGTTGATGTGCGTTGATTAGGTATTGCAGCTGGCATGCGGGCTTACAAAAAGGGCTGCCAGGAAGGTCGCGCGGGGGGTGGGGCTGCCAGATGGTGGGATCGGTGGGGGTGAGGGAGGGGACGGGGAGGAGGAGAGTCTGGACCAAGTACGGAACCACCCGGCTTCCTGTTTGAAGTTAGCCGATTTCCGCCCTCGCGCGGCGTCGGACGCGTAAGCTGGCTGTAGGGGGTGGAGGGGGAGGTGGCACGGATTGGGAGGGGCAGGTGGTGTAGCCAGCTAGCAAAAGGGTTTAACTGATGTAGTGAAATGGGGGAAGGTAGTGGAGCCAGGTAGGAAGGTCCGACAGCAGTTGTAGGAGGGTATCACGAGAAGGCAAGTCTCGCAAGACGCTAAATCTCGGGGTTCTCCAGTTCTCGCAGTGATCCAGTTCTCGCACTGATTCTGTTCCCGGTTATTCTTTCTTCGCAGTGATCCATTTCTCGCACTGATTTAATTCTCGGCGACTTCAATTCTCGCAGTGCCTCAGTTCCCGCAGACGTTCAGTTCTCGCAGTGATTCAATTCTCCAGGGGTTCAGTTCTCGCACTGATTGATTTCGTGTTGCGACTGAGTTCTCGCAGAGGTTTAGTTCTCGCAGTGATTCAATTCTCCAGGGGTTCAGTTCTCGCACTGATTGATTTCGTGTTGCGACTGAGTTCTCGCAGAGGTTTAGTTCTCGCAGTGATTAAATTCTCGCAGAGGTTCAGTTCTCGCAGGGATTCAGTTCTCGCAGTGATTCAGTTCTCGCAGAGATTAAATTCTCGCAGTGATTCAATTCTCGCAGAGGTTCAGTTTCCGCAGTGATTCAGTTGTCGCATTGATTCTGTTCTCGCAGTGATCGATTTCGCGTTGCGATTGAGTTCTCGCAGTGATTCAATTCTCGCACAGGTTCAGTTCTCGCAGTGACTTAGTTCTCACAGTTATTCAGTTCTCGCAGTGACTTAGTTCTCACAGTTATTCAGTTCTCGCAGTGATTCAGTTCTCGCAGTGATTCAATTCTCGCAGTGATTCAGTTCTCGCATTGATTCGGTTCTCGCAGTGATTCGGTTCTCGCAGTTATCTAGTTCTCGCAGTGATTCCGTTCTTGCAGTTATTCAATTCTCGCAGAGGTTCAGTTCTCGCAGTGATTCAATTCTCGCCGGCCTCAGTTCTCGCAGTGATTCAGTTGTCGCAGTGATTCAGTTGTCGCAGTGATTTTGTTCTCGCCAGCTTCAGTTCTCGCGGGCTTCAGTTATCGCGGGCTTCAGTTCTCGCGGGCTTCAGTTCTCGCGGACTTCAATTCTCACGGGGGTTGAGTTCTCGCGTGGCCAGCGCTCGGCAGACAGGCGCGGTGGGTGATGAGGCTAAATGAGACTCTCTTGCCATGTGTGTGTCTGATAGATGCAGATAAAGTGTTGCGCATTCCAGAACGGTGTCCCGACTGGGTCAGCCAAGCCAGGTGGAATCCTGAATCCCGTGGCGCGAGCCCGGTGGATCCGCCCCCTCCCCCCAGCCGGCCTCGCGGTCGCCTGCCCTCAGGTACGCACTCGGACGCCCAAATAACCAAATGCCAGATCCAGAAGAGGCAGCCTCCCGGAGTGGAGGGAGTTCCGACACTTAGATCCAGGCCAGGTGGCGGTATCATTTGTCCCAACAACAGCAGGAACCCGTCTGTGACTTATTTTTTAGCCCGTGAAGCGAAGTGATCAGGGCTTAAGTCCGGATCAGTGAGGATAGACAGGTTGTAGTGGAGGGGCGGGGGGGGGGGGGGGTGGAGGGGGAAGGCTGGTGAAGGGTGGATGGCATAGAGAGGTGAGTGAGGGGTGAGGGGTAAGGAGTGAGGGCTAAGGGGTGAGGGGTTAGGGGTGCATAATCGGCCTGATACCGTGGCAATGTCTAAATACAAGGCGACGATCTAAATGGCGTACTAACTTAGTTCTTTTGACCAGCGGACCATACTTCCTACAAGAATTGATCAATGGAATTGACTGCTGTATAACTATTATGTTCGACTATATTGTTTTCAGTGTCAAGACTGTATGCAATCCAGCTTGTGTAACAGAACAGTGTTACGACAACCGAAGATCGCTGTTATTTTGAACGGTGTTCTCTATCGAGTACTGAATCTACCGCTATTTTGAACGGTGTTCACTTTCGAGTACTGAATCTACCGCTATTTTTAACGGTATTCTCTATCGAGTACTGAGTCTAAGGCTATTTTGAACGGTATTCTCTTTCCAGTACTGAGTCTAAGGCTATTTCGATCGATGTTCTCTTTCGAGTACTGAATCTACCGCTCTTTTGAACGATATTCTCTTTGGAGTACTGAGTCTACCGCTGTTTTGAACGGTGTTCTCTATCGAGTACTGGGTATACCTTTATGGTTTTCAACGGCTTGCCTCTCTCGCGTGATTCCACGTAAATAAAAATAGACCGTTGTGTTTCTGTATGATATATGGAAAGGGGAATAAATCGGTCAGACATGGCCAGTGGCGCCGCTTCCTCTGCTTCTTCCACCTGTCTGATCTACATTGCGGACAATATCAATGACTGATAAGCCATAGTCAGAAAACACGTAACCAGTTGCCTAACACGCACACCCAGGCAGACCGCCACACTGTCAGCGACACATAAAAACGCGTGCTGTTGAAACCCCGCTGGCAGTGCAGGGGATATGTGGGTAAGCCAACGCTGGTGCCGCCGCAACACAGCGCCACCATGCGGCAGCAACGAGCATCCCTGTTTTTTTTTGGCCGTGTCAAAATATTGTTGCATCTTTACTTTCAGCGTTTTGCCATTTATGTATTTATTTTATGGTGAATGATGCTCACCTCAAGTTGAGCAGGTACCCAGCAGACGACACTGGTGTCCCCAGCAGACGACACTGCTGTCCCAGCAGACGACACTGGTGACCCCAGCAGACGACACTGGTGACCCCAGCAGACGACAGTGGTGTCCCCAGCAGACGACAGTGGTATTCCCAGCAGACGACACTGCTGTCCCAGCAGACGACACTGCTGTCCCAGCAGACGACACTGCTGTCCCAGCAGACGACACTGCTGTCCCAGCAGACGACACTGCTGTCCCCAGCAGACGACACTGGTATTCCCAGCAGACGACAGTGGTATTCCCAGCAGACGACACTGCTGTCCCAGCAGACGACACTGCTGTCCCAGCAGACGACACTGCTGTCCCAGCAGACGACACTGCTGTCCCAGCAGACGACACTGCTGTCCCCAGCAGACGACACTGGTATTCCCAACAGACGACAGTGGTGACCCCAGCAGACGACACTGGTGTCCCAGCAGACGACAGTGCTGTCCCAGCAGACGACACTGGTATTCCCAACAGACGACAGTGGTGACCCCAGCAGACGACACTGGTGTCCCAGCAGACGACACTGCTGTCCCAGCAGACGACACTGGTATTCCCAACAGACGACAGTGGTGACCCCAGCAGACGACACTGGTGTCCCCAGCAGACGACACCCATGTCCCCAACAGACGACACTGGTGTCCCCAGCAGACGACACTGGTGTCCCCAGCAGACGACACTGATGTCCCCAGCAGACGACACTGATGTCCCCAGCAGACGACAGTGGTGTCCCCAGCAGACGACACTGCTGTCCCAGCAGACGACACTGCTGTCCCCAGCAGACGACACTGCTGTCCCCAGCAGACGACACTGCTGTCCCCAGCAGACGACACTGGTGTCCCCAACAGACGACACTGGTGTCCCCAGCAGACGACACCAGTGTCCCCAGCAGACGACACTGCTGTCCCCAGCAGACGACACTGCTGTCCCCAGCAGACGACACTGCTGTCCCCAGCAGACGACACTGCTGTCCCCAGCAGACGACACTGATGTCCCCAGCAGACGACACTGATGTCCCCAGCAGACGACACTGGTGTCCCCAGCAGACGACACTGATGTCCCCAGCAGACGACACTGATGTCCCCAGCAGACGACAGTGGTGTCCCCAGCAGACGACACTGCTGTCCCAGCAGACGACACTGCTGTCCCCAGCAGACGACACTGCTGTCCCCAGCAGACGACACTGCTGTCCCCAGCAGACGACACTGATGTCCCCAGCAGACGACACCAGTGTCCCCAGCAGACGACACTGCTGTCCCCAGCAGACGACACTGCTGTCCCCAGCAGACGACACTGCTGTCCCCAGCAGACGACACTGCTGTCCCCAGCAGACGACACTGATGTCCCCAGCAGACGACACCAGTGTCCCCAGCAGACGACACTGCTGTCCCCAGCAGACGACACTGCTGTCCCCAGCAGACGACACTGCTGTCCCCAGCAGACGACACTGCTGTCCCCAGCAGACGACACTGATGTCCCCAGCAGACGACACCAGTGTCCCCAGCAGACGACACTGCTGTCCCCAGCAGACGACACTGCTGTCCCCAGCAGACGACACTGCTGTCCCCAGCAGACGACACTGCTGTCCCCAGCAGACGACACTGATGTCCCCAGCAGACGACACTGATGTCCCCAGCAGACGACACTGATGTCCCCAGCAGACGACACTGGTGTCCCCAGCAGACGACACTGCTGTCCCCAGCAGACGACACCCATGTCCCCAACAGACGACACCAGTGTCCCCAGCAGACGACACTGCTGTCCCCAGCAGACGACACTGCTGTCCCCAGCAGACGACACTGCTGTCCCCAGCAGACGACACTGCTGTCCCCAGCAGACGACACTGATGTCCCCAGCAGACGACACCAGTGTCCCCAGCAGACGACACTGCTGTCCCCAGCAGACGACACTGATGTCCCCAGCAGACGACACTGGTGTCCCCAGCAGACGACACCAGTGTCCCCAGCAGACGACACTGCTGTCCCCAGCAGACGACACTGCTGTCCCCAGCAGACGACACTGCTGTCCCCAGCAGACGACACTGCTGTCCCCAGCAGACGACACTGATGTCCCCAGCAGACGACACTGATGTCCCCAGCAGACGACACTGGTGTCCCCAGCAGACGACACTGCTGTCCCCAGCAGACGACACCCATGTCCCCAACAGACGACACTGGTGTCCCCAGCAGACGACACTGATGTCCCCAGCAGACGACACTGGTGTCCCCAGCAGACGACACTGATGTCCCCAGCAGACGACACTGATGTCCCCAGCAGACGACACTGATGTCCCCAGCAGACGACACTGGTGTCCCCAGCAGACGACACTGATGTCCCCAGCAGACGACACTGATGTCCCCAGCAGACGACACTGATGTCCCCAGCAGACGACACTGGTGTCCCCAGCAGACGACACTGATGTCCCCAGCAGACGACACTGGTGTCCCCAGCAGACGACACTGATGTCCCCAGCAGACGACACTGATGTCCCCAGCAGACGACACTGATGTCCCCAGCAGACGACACTGGTGTCCCCAGCAGACGACACTGATGTCCCCAGCAGACGACACTGGTGTCCCCAACAGACGACACTGGTGTCCCCAACAGACGACACTGGTGTCCCCAGCAGACGACACTGATGTCCCCAGCAGACGACACTGATGTCCCCAACAGACGACACTGGTGTCCCCAGCAGACGACACTGATGTCCCCAGCAGACGACACTGATGTCCCCAACAGACGACACTGATGTCCCCAACAGACGACACTGATGTCCCCAACAGACGACACTGATGTCCCCAACAGACGACACTGATGTCCCCAGCAGACGACACTGATGTCCCCAACAGACGACACTGATGTCCCCAACAGACGACACTGGTGTCCCCAGCAGACGACACTGGTGTCCCCAGCAGACGACACTGATGTCCCCAGCAGACGACACTGATGTCCCCAGCAGACGACACTGATGTCCCCAACAGACGACACTGATGTCCCCAACAGACGACACTGGTGTCCCCAGCAGACGACACTGGTGTCCCCAGCAGACGACACTGATGTCCCCAGCAGACGACACTGGTGTCCCCAACAGACGACACTGGTGTCCCCAGCAGACGACACTGATGTCCCCAACAGACGACACTGGTGTCCCAGCAGACGACACTGGTGTCCCCAACAGACGACACTGGTGTCCCCAACAGACGACACTGGTGTCCCCAGCAGACGACACTGATGTCCCCAGCAGACGACACTGATGTCCCCAGCAGACGACACTGGTGTCCCCAGCAGACGACACTGGTGTCCCCAACAGACGACACCAGTGTCCCCAGCAGACGACACTGGTGTCCCCAACAGACGACACTGATGTCCCCAGCAGACGACACTGATGTCCCCAGCAGACGACACTGGTGTCCCCAACAGACGACACTGGTGTCCCCAACAGACGACACTGGTGTCCCCAGCAGACGACACTGATGTCCCCAGCAGACGACACTGATGTCCCCAGCAGACGACACTGATGTCCCCAACAGACGACACTGATGTCCCCAACAGACGACACTGGTGTCCCCAGCAGACGACACTGGTGTCCCCAACAGACGACACTGATGTCCCCAGCAGACGACACTGATGTCCCCAGCAGACGACACTGGTGTCCCCAGCAGACGACACTGGTGTCCCCAACAGACGACACCAGTGTCCCCAACAGACGACACTGGTGTCCCCAGCAGACGACACTGGTGTCCCCAACAGACGACACTGATGTCCCCAGCAGACGACACGTGTCCCCAGCAGACGACACTGGTGTCCCCAACAGACGACACCAGTGTCCCCAACAGACGACACTGGTGTCCCCAACAGACGACACTGGTGTCCCCAGCAGACGACACTGGTGTCCTCAACAGACGACACTGATGTCCCCAGCAGACGACACTGGTGTCCCCAGCAGACGACACTGGTGTCCCCAGCAGACGACACCAGTGTCCTCAACAGACGACACTGGTGTCCCCAGCAGACGACACTGGTGTCCCCAGCAGACGACGTTGCTGTCCCAGCAGACGACACTGGTGTCCCCAGCAGACGACACCCATGTCCCCAACAGACGACACTGATGTCCCCAGCAGACGACACTGGTGTCCCCAGCAGACGACACGGGTGTCCCCAGCAGACGACACTGCTGTCCCCAGCAGACGACACCAGTGTCCCCAGCAGACGACACTGGTGTCCCCAGCAGACAACACTGCTGTCCCCAGCAGACGACACTGGTGTCCCCAACAGACGACACTGGTGTCCCCAGCAGACGACACCAGTGTCCCCAGCAGACGACACTGCTGTCCCCAGTGTGACGACACTGCTGTCCCAAGCAGACGACACTGGTGTCCCCAACAGACGACACTGGTGTCCGCAGCAGACGACACTGGTGTCCCCAGCAGACAACACTGATGTCCCCAGCAGACGACACTACTGTCCCCAGCAGACGACACTGGTGTCCCCAACAGACGACACTGCTGTCCCAAGCAGACGACACTGGTGTCCCCAGCAGACGACTCCCATGTCCCCAGCAGACGACACTGATGTCCCCAGCAGACGACACCAGTGTCCCCAGCAGACGACACTGGTGTCCCCAACAGACGACAATGGTGTCCCCAGCAGACGACACCAGTGTCCCCAACAGACGACACTGATGTCCCCAGCAGACGACACTGGTGTCCCCAGCAGACGACACCGGTGTCCCCAACAGACGACACTGGTGTCCCCAACAGACGACACTGCTGTCCCCAACAGACGACACCAGTGTCCCCAGCAGACGACACTGGTGTCCCCAGCAGACGACACTGGTGTCCCCCGCAGACGACACTGGTGTCCCCAGCAGACGACAGACCGCTAAAGGAGAGAGATTGGCCGGAGCCGAGACAATGCGATGGCACTTATATCGACAAAGATAATGTTCCTACAATAAATCTCCTACAAATGGCGAAGCAGATCTGCAAAGAATTTATATGGAACCAACAGAAATGGATTTAGTCATCATGGGCACTTCCTGCCCGTCATAAGGGGGGACAGACTGTGGTAATCTGCGCATCACATCAAGCGAGGAAACCGAACACTGAGAGAGATGAAGTGCGGCAACCTCGATAATAGTAGTCCTCGGGATGTTACTGAGCACATCACATGACGAGAGCGCGATAAACACGATGCAAGTAAGTAGTCAGCCGAAGACTGGACGCCACGCCATTACCACCGAAAGACCGAAAAAACATGCATCCAAGCAAACGTTTTTCACTTTTGAGCAGCGCTGGACAAACGGTCTGACGGTCGATAGACCGAGCTATACCATACATCTCTCTGGAGGGTGGGAAGCCGCCGGGGTGGCGGGGTCGGCCTGCTTGTAATCAGGCACCCAGCGCACGGCGTGCTAAAGCCACATTAGGACCCAACTTTAGCGGGGATTAGAGTAGCCGCGCCCGCAACATCGAATTTTGCTCAACCTAAATTTTTTCAGGATATGTGGTGACGTTTCATCTTCATGCTTCGGTTCATTTAAATTGTCCTTCCTTGCGTCCTTCCTTCCTTTATGAAATGATGTCAATGATATCGTACTCACAAAGGTGTCTCTTCGTACTCCCTTCATATCAACGCTTCAAAGTTGATATTAATATTAAAACGGTGGGTAGGTGATTACAAGGTTTGTTATTGACCCTAGATGTGTGGCTGCTGCCCGCGCCACCAGTCCACCTGAGCTGTGGCCTGGAGTGGGTGGCGCGAGGGAAGGACGTCCCCAGTGACACCGCCTTCACCCCTTTGATGTCCTGGAGGATTAATGAACGTCCCACCATGGGTCCCGCGCGGCCGCTAGCCACATTAACCCTCTCCTTAGTCCCGCAAAACACATAAAAGACCTGCCTTTTACTGTTTTTTAAAAGAAAAGAGCTACACATGAAAGGAAAACGGTCACTTGGGGTTGTCCTCATTGGGTAAACCGTGTTCATAATGCGGTATTCCGATGGCTCCAGTCTCAGTCTTACCACTTCCGGTGCTGAAGGATTGGTCGAATGTAGTATGTTGTGAGGGCCGAGTCGTCTGACAGGACTCTTTAGTAGCATGGGGTAGCGGTCTGCGCATGCGCCACGGCGGCTCTACCCTGTCATGCCGTATCGTGACGGGTCGTCAGAGAGGAATGCACTTCTCGGTGCGTGCAGACTTAGACTCTCAGTCTCTGTGCTCATTAGTATTCATCACCCATAAAGTACTCGAATGGACATCCCCTAGCGATAGGGGTGCTTTGTCCAGCGCACCAGCGCGTCTACCGCACCAAGAGCAATCTCCCATAGCGTCTACCGCACCAAGAACAATGTCCCATAGCGTTTAGCGCACTAAGAACAATGTGCCAGAGTGTCTACCGCACCAAGAACAATGTGCCAGAGTGTCTACCGCACCAAGAACAATGTCCCATAGCGTCTACCGTACCAAGAACAATGTCCCAGAGTGTCTACCGCACGAGGAACAATGTGCCAGAGTGTCTACCGTACCAAGAACAATGTCCCATAGCGTCTACCGCACGAGGAACAATGTGCCAGAGTGTCTACCGCACCAAGAACAATGTCCCATAGCGTCTACCGCACCAAGAATAATGTCCCATAGCGTCTACCACACCAAGAATAATGTCCCATAGCGTCTACCGCACCAAGAACAATGTTCCATAGCGTCTACCGCACCAAGAATAATGTCCCATAGCGTCTACCGCGCCAAGAACAATGTCCCTAGCGTCTACCGCACCAAGAACAATGTGCCAGAGTGTCTACCGCTCCAAGAACAATGTCCCATAGCGTCCACCGCACCAAGAACAATGTTCCATAGCGTCTACCGCACCAAGAATAATGTCCCATAGCGTCTACCGCACCAAGAATAATGTCCCATAGCGTCTACCGCACCAAGAACAATGTCCCATAGCGTCTACCGCACCAAGAACAATGTGCCAGAGTGTCTACCGCACCAAGAACAATGTCCCATAGCGTCTACCGCAGCAAGAACAATGTGCCAGAGTGTCTACCGCGCCAAGAACAATGTCCCATAGCGTCTACCGCACCAAGAACAATGTGCCAGAGTGTCTACCGCACCAAGAACAATGTCCCATAGCATCTACCGCACCAAAAACAATGTGCCAGAGTGTCTACCGCACCAAGAACACTGTGCCATAGCGTCTACCGCACCAAGAACACTGTGCCATAGCGTCTACCGCACCAAGAACAATGTCCCATAGCGTCTTCCGCACCAAGAACAATGTGCCATACGGTCTACCGCACCAAGAACACTGTGCCATAGCGTCTACCGCACCAAGAACACTGTGCCATAGCGTCCACCGCACCAAGCACAATGTGCCATAGCGTCTACCGCACTAAGAGCAATGTCCCATAGCGTCTACCGCACCAAGAACAATGTTCCATAGTGTCTACCGCACCAAAAGTAATGTGCCATAGCGTCTACCGCACCAAGAACAATGTCCCATAGCGCCTACCGCACCAAAAGCAATGTGCCATAGCGTCTACCGCACCAAGAACAATGTCCCATAGCGTCTACCGCACCAGAACAATGTGCCATACGGTCTACCGCACCAAGAACAATGTCCCATAGCGTCTACCGCACCAAGAACAATGTCCCATAGCGTCTACCGCACCAATAACAATGCCCCATAGCGTCTACCGCACCAAGAACAATGTCCCATAGCGTCTACCGCACCAATAACAATGCCCCATAGCGTCTACCGCACCAATAACAATGCCCCATAGCGTCTACCGCACCAATAACAATGCCCCATAGTGTCTACCGCATTAAGAACAATGTCCCACAAACTCTACCGCACCAAGTTTCTTTATAGCATAAAATGTTGATCCCGCAGAAAACTCGTCTTTCCGAAGACGATGAATGCAGTTGGCGATTTTAATATCTGCACTTTTTTGCAATTACTTATCCCATTACATGTGTCCCATGACATTTTTTGCTCACTTGTAACTGTACCTTGACTAATAATAGCCCCTACAGCGCAGCCTTCAGCATAAAGTATAGCAGACGACATTGTGTCGACAACCGCTTTTTTAAAGATGTTAACAGGTGAAGGTCATATTGCTGCCTTCTCATTGGCTGATATAAATGGAAGAGTCTAATGTCAGATGCAGCGCGACAGACGATCACTGTTTATGAGTGAAATCTACACGATGTCTGTGACATGTTGTGTCTGACATTGACTCTCTTTAATGCTAAAGGTGCAAGTATAAGAACATTATGAAAAATCACAGTGAAACTTTCGTTTGCGTGAAAATAATCCTGTTAGCACCCAGAAGGACTGTGAGTAAGGACAATTATGTTGGGATTTTGGTTTAAGCTGCTAAATATATCATTTTAGGCCTGGCAATGAAATATTTTCTGTCATTCCGAAATCAATAACTCGCTATGCTGACAATTATAACATATGTCTCACTGATATGCCATACAACCATAGTAGATTGAGTGGGAGGGCCTCAGCTTGGCTTGCTTAAGCACTGTACTGAGTGGTATATGGGGTAAGATAGGTGAATTAGACAGGTATGACGGACAGGCCCCATGTACAGACAGCCCAGTCACACACGTCCAATGCGGTCAATGCCCGACACACCCATCCCACCCGTGTCCTCATTGGCTCCTTTAAGAACGGCGGAAAAAAATCATTTTTAGTTTATCACTAACCTGAAAGGAACAGTGGTTCTGATATTCATCGTCTCACGTATGAATGCATGTCTGAAATAGTCTTTACGCGGCACTTACGGCAGATGGCGCTCTGCTTATAGTTCGCATAAACCGCCCTTTTTACCGATGTAAGCCACAGGCGAAGTCACTGCTTACGTCAGCATCCCTTCAGACGCCACGCGGCCATTATGGCGACGGTAAATCTACACAGGGGGCTGCATTTTATTTCAAACGCCTCCAGCTAGTCTCAGGTCGACGTGAAGCGACAGGCGGTCACGTGCCTTATGCAGAAGTCACGTGGTCTATCTTATGGAGAGGTCACGTGGTCTATCTTATAGAGACGTCACGTGGTCTGCCAACTCCCAGGAGTTATAGCTGTCATGTGGTCTGCCTTATGGAGAAATCACGTGGTCTGCCTTATGAAGCTGGCACATGGTCTATCAAACAACAATCATTGAAGGTAGTCTCTTGACCGATGTCGCTGTAAAACTAGACCAGGACATAAAGGCCGAATGGTCTATGCAGGCACGAAACCAGAGTCGCGTGTACTGTACTTTTAAAGATAGCCTTCAACTGGAATCATATTTGTGTAAAGGTAATATTGTTAAGCTACGAAAGGCGCTTGGTCGATTCCGCTGTTTTGCACATAAACTTTCTGTCGAGTTGGGGCGTCGCGATGGCACCCTGCTAGAAGACAGACGTTGCACCCACTGCCTGGGAATCGGTGTTATCGAGGATGAATGTCATGTTTTGTTGTGTTGTACCAAGTTCGCAGATATTCGTTAAATATATATTGATTCTATATTTTGGAACTCTCCAACATTTGATCTTTTTCGGACCGTAATGTGTCATAATGATGTACGACCCTGAGGAATTTGGCAATGTGTATATATCTTATTGAAAATCGTCTCTGTTCCACCATGTAAATGAATGTTCTTCAAAATACTGCACACCATGCAAACTGTTTGTATGATTATATGTTGTCATTTGGGCCTTAAGGTCTTCAAGACCTTCTAATCTTATACACGTGGTCTATCTTATGGAGATGTCACGTGGTCGGCTTCATGGAGATGTCACGTGGTCGGCCTTATGGAGATGTCACGTGGTCGGCTTCATGGAGATGTCACGTGGTCGGCCTTATGGAGATGTCACGTGGTCGGCCTTATGGAGATGTCACGTGGTCGGCCTTATGGAGATGTCACGTGGTCGGCCTTATGAAGATGTCAAGTTGTCGGCCTTATGGGGATGTCACGTGGTCTGATGGAGCGGTCTTTAATATCTTAGAAGTGTTGAAATCGCTGGCGAAGTAAGTTTCACTTATTTTTCTGAACGAAAAAAGTTCAACAAAAACCGGCGAATAGTGGTTTACAAGGTAAAGGTAGGAAGAGAGAACGTTCAGAAAGGTTAACCCGGATTAATACCAAAGGTCGCTGACATCTAGGTCACCTACATGACATTGATACTAATTATTGATTATTGGGCGGCATGTCTATCAGGGTACTTCAACATCACATAAACATACAATAATAGATGCAAAAAACAAAACACGGGAGGGGGGGGGGGTGGTGGGAGCGCTGTCTTCACTAAGTAGGCTTGGTATGGGGTAATGCATGGGGGTTCGGATTACACCAACAACTAGTAACGGCTTTGGTTTTGTCCACATCAATTGAGATGAAGGGAACGTCCCATCATTGGCGACATCACTGCACTGACTGGCAACACCGTCACCTCTCACACCAGGACGGGGAGCCTGTCTGCAATAATCACCACCTTGCTGCCCGGCCCGGTGGGCTGGCTAATGCGGCCCTGAGTGTCCCCGCGCAGTCGCAGGGCCGCGCGCAAACATCAAGGGCCGTTGGTGGCCTATTGGCGAGGCCATAAATAGGGGGACTTCTGCAGTCGCGCTCTGAGCGAAGTGGCGAACATGTCAACCATTGTTGTATCGGACACCAATGACAAATACATGGTAGGCTTTCTGGGGTAGGGGTGGGGGGGGGAGCTGTGTTTCTATGGCGGCCACACCAGAGTTGTGACGAACCAATGTCAGTTACAAGCCACACTGCATTCCTGTTGAACCCTGCATTCAGACGCCGAGAGCCTTTGATCCAGCTTTGATCCAGCTTTGTACCATCTTTGGTCCAGCATTGGTCCAGCTTTGGTCCAGCATTGATCCAGCTTTGATCTAGATTTGTACCATCTTTGATCCAGCGTTGTACCATCTTTGATCCAGCTTTGTACCATCTTTGATCCAGCTTTGTACCACCTTTGATCCAGCTTTGTTCCAGCTTTGACCTAGCTTTAATCCTGCTTTGGTTCAGCTTTGTACCAGCTTTGTACCAGCTTTGATCCAGACTTGTTCCAGCGTTGGTCCAGGGTTTTGCGGCCACTGGCTTTCATGGCGCCCGTATCACCCAGCCTCACTTAACCTCACCCAGCCTCACCCAGCCTCACCCAGCCTCACCCTGCCTCACTCAGCACGACCCCTGCACGAGGTCTACGTCAATACGCAGCACGTGTAGCCATGTCGCTGACCCCACTCGCTTCGCCCTCGGAATTAGACCCTTATCTGGTAATGTCGTGTTCCTTGGACATTACCTTATATAATTGACGATAGTTGTCATTAAGATTCACCCCCAAACCTTTATTTGTGCACCTTGGCCCCAGCCCGGATATGACGTCTGTACCTGATGGGAGTTTCAAAATGCACAAATAGGTCTAGAACTAGTGTCCGCCCTCAGTCACCTACTTCCGGACCATTTTCCTCGTTGTCGCGACAAGAATCGTTGGACGAAATCTCCCTACAACCCCCGTGAATTCTTTTGCATCCAGTGCGGGCCATATTTTAATATTCAGGATTGATTTGACATGAAATAGTCGCTTGTATTGCTGAAATACAGGACTGTAACACATATTAGACTAACAAGAGGTTATATTTGTTCTTATACATGTTTATATTTTCCTTGTTGTGTTGGGTAATAGGAGTTGTCTGGCAGGATGTAGGCCTAATCAGAGACGTGTTTCCCTGTCGTTGTCCAACACAACCCTAACCAGAACCATTCTGAAGTAAGATTTACATAACAAAACAGTGTAATATCTCACGTAATGACTTATTTCCAGATACTTTAGGTATCCATATTAAATGTTATTTTAGGAAGCAACGTCAGAGGCCGAGGTAAAGGTTTCTTTAAACAAACAGCCATATTCCTGGAAGCGTTCCGAAGGAAATCAGAAAATCTATACATCTTGGTATGTGCGTGTCAAGGTATAGTTAGGCTGCGAGAGGCGGCCAAGATGTGGGGTGTGACCGTGGGCATGTCGTGCCACGATAGACCGCACTCCCCCCCCCCCCCGCTAAACAGCCTCACCGTAGCCATGTACAGCGGGAGGGTCCAAATACCCCGATTACACGACGTCACTGACTAACCCCAACTGCCCCCCCCCGGTCGCTGTGACTGACCCCCCCCCCTCCGGGGGCTGACAAGACTGCCCCCCACCCCCCTGGCTGACGTCTCAGCAGCCTTTATACCCTTACGATCCTCGCAGCGAACGGAGTTGTATATAATTAAATCGATATCCCTTATACCCAAACCAAACCGGCGATGCAGCCGCAGATGTAAATATTGATATTGGTTCGACAGGATTGCCTGTGTCTATTCACCTTAATGGTTAATGGACCATACCGTTATCCCCATCCACCCCACCCCCTCCTACCGCCACAGGATCCCCGCAGCATAGCCTCTCGACCACGGAATGGTACACAAAATTGCAAACAACGTCACATATCCACAATCGTTTCGTCAGCATATTGGTCATATGAACCGCTATTAAATTTATTTTAAATTAATATCTAAGATTAAATAATACTCCATTAACGCCAGAAATCTTTACTAAGGTGCGTTTATGCGCAAACTTTCCTTGGTATTCGAAATAATTTTGCAAAAGTTTGAACCTTCCTTGATTTACAAGCTGTCTTTTCGCACACGAAGCCCCCAAAAGACACATCCAAATTTCTGTAGGTCTACAGAGAGGTTCATCTAACACACAATCATACAGCCCTATTCCATTGGTGAATTGCCTTGAATTGTCGTCTTCTATAATCGTATCATCATTTATTGGTAACAAATATGAGATGTGTGGCCATATATCAACGATCACTTTTTTTATTTGAAGAGGTATTGCGACAATGGCGAAATCAGTGACGCACAAGTTATGACATACAGCGGACATCGGTGAAACATGAATATACTTCTAACAGCAATTGACACAATGTAATGATTAAAATAAATCACAGCTTGCCACCACTCAGAACCAGTGAGTGATGGAAGCATGTCGTAAAGACAACATGAACATTGTCCTTTAGATTTGGCCAAACATGCTAACTGGATGGCGCCCCATTGAACGGTGTGCCGTGTGGCGCGTGCATGTCCCTCTACATCCGGTGGTCACGCCGCCCCAGTGAGCGGTGTGCCGTGTGAGGCGTGCATGTCCCTCTACATCCGGTGGTCACGCCGCCCCAGTGAGCGGTGTGCCGTGTGAGGCGTGCATGTCCCTCTACATCCGGTGGTCACGCCGCCCCATTGTCGGAGCCACTCCACACCCCATCGGCCAGTGTGACGGGCCTCCCGCCCAACTCGCTACGACATGGAGCGGGGCAAAATTGGCTCATTTATTATATGACACTGTAGCTCCCTGGGGGTAGGCTGCTGTTGGTGTCGCTCTGGCCCACCCCACCGCTCTCCTCCTCCTCCCTTTGTCCGCAGACTGCCTCCCTTGTTTGGACGGTGGACTCGTTCGCCCCCAGAACGTGGCAGCCTGCTCACCTACAGGACCTGGCCTCCCCTACAGGATCTGGCCTCACCTTTATCACCTACCTACATACGCTGATCACCGCCTAAACCCGCGACCCACCCACCCATACCACACCCCCACCGACCCCCGTCTCTCCCTCGTGGGGTAATAACGCCAAGACTCTCGACTTGCAGTCCATTGGACAGCAGGCTTCCAACGCATTCTTACATTCATTCATTCATTCTCATGCTCCCCTCTCTCCCTTTCCGTCTGTGTTCTCTCTCTTTATCTATCTCCCCCTCTGGCCTACCCTTTCTCTCCCCTCCCTCCCCTCCCTCCTCCCTACTGCCTCTTCCTTCTCCCTTCCTACCATCCTCCTCCCGCTCTCTCCGTCCTCCCTCTCTACCACCCTCCCTCATCTCTGTATCTATTTTCCCCTCGGGCCTACCTTTTCTGTCTCCCTCCCCCCTCCCTCCCCACTCCCTATCCCCTCTGTCTTCCTCTTCCCTTCCGATCATATCCTCTCACCTCTCTTTCTCCGTCCCTGTCTCCCTGTCATCTTTCCCCTCACTCTCTATCCGCACACATATTGCCCCCGCTCGCTACCCCTATACTGCTCTCCCCACTCCCCCTCCCCGACTTGCACCCCCCCCCCCTCCCCAGCAGCCACCAACCCCTCCACCCGTTATGAATCCATAGTAAGAGACTCCTTTGTGTCCGGAGACTGGGTTTTGCCCGGGGGCAATGCTCCACGTGCCCCCCCCCCACCCCCTATAGTGCACTGACCTAAATGTTTGTAACATCTGATGTCGTGGGGTAATTATACACTCTCATAGACACTACCATACACACTGTCATAGAGACTACCATAGACACTACCATATACACTGTCATAGGCACTACCATACACACTGTCTTAGACACTACCATACACACTGTCATAGAGACTACCATAGACACTACCATACACACTGTCATAGAGACTACCATAGACACTACCATATACACTGTCATAGGCACTACCATACACACTGTCTTAGACACTACCATACACACTGTCATAGAGACTACCATAGACACTGCCATAGACACTGTCATAGACACTACCATACACACTGTCATAGAGACTACCATAGACACTACCATATACACTGTCATAGACACTACCATATACAATGTCATGTTGAACACCATGGACCGCCCACTTGGAATGCGTTTGTCATCACCGCTGACAAAGTTATTATCATCGCAATGCACGTAACTCTATCACCTCCATCACCATTTCTTTGTTTGCCATCACCATCACCCACTCAATCACCACGGCTGTCGTCACATACATCACCATCCCCACCACTTCCACCACCGTCACCACCATCCCCACCACTTCCACCACCGTCACTACCATCCCCACCACTTCCACCACCGTCACTACCATCCCCACCACTTCCACCACCGTCACTACCATCCCCACCACTTCCACCACCGTCACCACCATCCCCACCATTTCCACCACCGTCACCAACATCCCCACCACTTCCACCACCGTCACTACCATCCCCACCACTTCCACCACCGTCACCACCATCCCCACCACTTCCACCACCGTCACTTCCACCACCGTCACTACCATCCCCACCACTTCCACCACCGTCACTACCATCCCCACCACTTCCACCACCGTCACCACCATCCCCACCATTTCCACCACCGTCACCAACATCCCCACCACTTCCACCACCGTCACTACCATCCCCACCACTTCCACCACCGTCACCACCATCCCCACCACTTCCACCACCGTCACTTCCACCACCGTCACTACCATCCCCACCACTTCCACCACCGTCACTACCATCCCCACCACTTCCACCACCGTCACCACCATCCCCACCATTTCCACCACCGTCACCAACATCCCCACCACTTCCACCACCGTCACTTCCACCACCGTCACTACCATCCCCACCACTTCCACCACCGTCACTACCATCCCCACCACTTCCACCACCGTCACCACCATCCCCACCACTTCCACCACCGTCACTACCATCCCCACCACTTCCACCACCGTCACCACCATCCCTACCACTTCCACCACCGTCACTACCATCCCCACCACTTCCACCACCGTCACTACCATCCCCACCACTTCCACCACCGTCACTTCCACCACCGTCACCACCATCCCCACCACTTCCACCACCGTCACTTCCACCACCGTCACCACCATCCCCACCACTTCCACCACCGTCACCACCATCCCCACCACTTCCACCACCGTCACTTCCACCACCGTCACTACCATCCCCACCACTTCCACCACCGTCACTACCATCCCCACCACTTCCACCACCGTCACCACCATCCCCACCACTTCCACCACCGTCACTACCATCCCCACCACTTCCACCACCGTCACCACCATCCCTACCACTTCCACCACCGTCACTACCATCCCCACCACTTCCACCACCGTCACTACCATCCCCACCACTTCCACCACCGTCACTTCCACCACCGTCACTACCATCCCCACCACTTCCACCACCGTCACTACCATCCCCACCACTTCCACCACCGTCACTACCATCCCCACCACTTCCACCACCGTCACTTCCACCACCGTCACTACCATCCCCACCACTTCCACCACCGTCACTACCATCCCCACCACTTCCACCACCGTCACTACCATCCCCACCACTTCCACCACCGTCACTTCCACCACCGTCACTACCATCCCCACCACTTCCACCACCGTCACTACCATCCCCACCACTTCCACCACCGTCACTACCATCCCCACCACTTCCACCACCGTCACTACCATCCCCACCACTTCCACCACCGTCACTACCATCCCCACCACTTCCACCACCGTCACCACCATCCCTACCACTTCCACCACCGTCACTACCATCCCCACCACTTCCACCACCGTCACTACCATCCCAACCACTTCCACCACCGTCACTTCCACCACCGTCACCACCATCCCTACCACTTCCACCACCGTCACTTCCACCACCGTCACCACCATCCCTACCACTTCCACCACCGTCACTTCCACCACCGTCACTACCATCCCCACCACTTCCACCACCGTCACCACCATCCCTACCACTTCCACCACCGTCACTACCATCCCCACCACTTCCACCACCGTCACTTCCACCACCGTCACTACCATCCCCACCACTTCCACCACCGTCACTACCATCCCCACCACTTCCACCACCGTCACTACCATCCCCACCACTTCCACCACCGTCACTACCATCCCCACCACTTCCACCACCGTCACTACCATCCCTACCACTTCCACCACCGTCACCACCATCCCTACCACTTCCACCACCGTCACTTCCACCACCGTCACTACCATCCCAACCACTTCCACCACCGTCACTTCCACCACCGTCACCACCATCCCTACCACTTCCACCACCGTCACTTCCACCACCGTCACTACCATCCCCACCACTTCCACCACCGTCACTACCATCCCCACCACTTCCACCACCGTCACCACCATCCCTACCACTTCCACCACCGTCACCACCATCCCTACCACTTCCACCACCGTCACTTCCACCACCGTCACTACCATCCCAACCACTTCCACCACCGTCACTTCCACCACCGTCACCACCATCCCTACCACTTCCACCACCGTCACTTCCACCACCGTCACCACCATCCCTACCACTTCCACCACCGTCACTACCATCCCTACCACTTCCACCACCGTCACTTCCACCACCGTCACTACCATCCCCACCACTTCCACCACCGTCACTACCATCCCCACCACTTCCACCACCGTCACCACCATCCCTACCACTTCCACCACCGTCACCACCATCCCTACCACTTCCACCACCGTCACTTCCACCACCGTCACTACCATCCCAACCACTTCCACCACCGTCACTTCCACCACCGTCACCACCATCCCTACCACTTCCACCACCGTCACTTCCACCACCGTCACCACCATCCCTACCACTTCCACCACCGTCACTTCCACCACCGTCACCACCATCCCCACCACTTCCACCACCGTCACTTCCACCACCGTCACCACCATCCCTACCACTTCCACCACCGTCACTTCCACCACCGTCACCACCATCCCCACCACTTCCACCACCGTCACTTCCACCACCGTCACTACCATCCCCACCACTTCCACCACCGTCACTTCCACCACCGTCACCACCATCCCCACCACTTCCACCACCGTCACTTCCACCACCGTCACCACCATCCCCACCACTTCCACCACCGTCACTACCATCCCCACCACTTCCACCACCGTCACCACCATCCCCACCACTTCCACCACCGTCACTTCCACCACCGTCACCACCATCCCCACCACTTCCACCACCGTCACTACCATCCCCACCACTTCCACCACCGTCACCACCATCCCCACCACTTCCACCACCGTCACTACCATCCCCACCACTTCCACCACCGTCACCACCATCCCCACCACTTCCACCACCGTCACCACCATCCCCACCACTTCCACCACCGTCACCACCATCCCCACCACTTCCACCACCGTCACTACCATCCCCACCACTTCCACCACCGTCACTACCATCCCCACCACTTCCACCACCGTCACTACCATCCCCACCACTTCCACCACCGTCACTACCATCCCCACCACTTCCACCACCGTCACTACCATCCCCACCACTTCCACCACCGTCACTACCATCCCCACCACTTCCACCACCGTCACTACCATCCCCACCACTTCCACCACCGTCACTTCCACCACCGTCACTACCATCCCCACCACTTCCACCACCGTCACTACCATCCCCACCACTTCCACCACCGTCACCACCATCCCCACCACTTCCACCACCGTCACTACCATCCCCACCACTTCCACCACCGTCACTACCATCCCCACCACTTCCACCACCGTCACTTCCACCACCGTCACTACCATCCCAACCACTTCCACCACCGTCACTTCCACCACCGTCACTACCATCCCCACCACTTCCACCACCGTCACTTCCACCACCGTCACTACCATCCCAACCACTTCCACCACCGTCACTTCCACCACCGTCACTACCATCCCCACCACTTCCACCACCGTCACTACCATCCCCACCACTTCCACCACCGTCACTACCATCCCCACCACTTCCACCACCGTCACCACCATCCCTACCACTTCCACCACCGTCACTTCCACCACCGTCACTACCATCCCCACCACTTCCACCACCGTCACTTCCACCACCGTCACTACCATCCCAACCACTTCCACCACCGTCACTTCCACCACCGTCACCACCATCCCTACCACTTCCACCACCGTCACTTCCACCACCGTCACCACCATCCCTACCACTTCCACCACCGTCACTTCCACCACCGTCACCACCATCCCCACCACTTCCACCACCGTCACTTCCACCACCGTCACCACCATCCCTACCACTTCCACCACCGTCACTTCCACCACCGTCACCACCATCCCCACCACTTCCACCACCGTCACTTCCACCACCGTCACCACCATCCCTACCACTTCCACCACCGTCACTTCCACCACCGTCACCACCATCCCCACCACTTCCACCACCGTCACTTCCACCACCGTCACCACCATCCCCACCACTTCCACCACCGTCACTTCCACCACCGTCACCACCATCCCCACCACTTCCACCACCGTCACTTCCACCACCGTCACCACCATCCCCACCACTTCCACCACCGTCACTTCCACCACCGTCACCACCATCCCCACCACTTCCACCACCGTCACTACCATCCCCACCACTTCCACCACCGTCACCACCATCCCCACCACTTCCACCACCGTCACTTCCACCACCGTCACCACCATCCCCACCACTTCCACCACCGTCACTACCATCCCCACCACTTCCACCACCGTCACCACCATCCCCACCACTTCCACCACCGTCACTACCATCCCCACCACTTCCACCACCGTCACTACCATCCCCACCACTTCCACCACCGTCACTACCATCCCCACCACTTCCACCACCGTCACTACCATCCCCACCACTTCCACCACCGTCACTACCATCCCCACCACTTCCACCACCGTCACCACCATCCCCACCACTTCCACCACCGTCACCACCATCCCCACCACTTCCACCACCGTCACTACCATCCCCACCACTTCCACCACCGTCACTACCATCCTCACCACTTCCACCACCGTCACTACCATCCCCACCACTTCCACCACCGTCACTACCATCCCCACCACTTCCACCACCGTCACTACCATCCCCACCACTTCCACCACCGTCACCACCATCCCCACCACTTCCACCACCGTCACTACCATCCCCACCACTTCCACCACCGTCACTACCATCCCCACCACTTCCACCACCGTCACCACCATCCCCACCACTTCCACCACCGTCACTACCATCCTCACCACTTCCACCACCGTCACTACCATCCCCACCACTTCCACCACCGTCACTACCATCCCCACCACTTCCACCACCGTCACTACCATTCCCACCACTTCCACTACCATCCCCACCACTTCCACCACCGTCACTTCCACCACCGTCACCACCATCCCCACCACTTCCACCACCGTCACTTCCACCACCGTCACCACCATCCCCACCACTTCCACCACCGTCACTACCATCCCCACCACTTCCACCACCGTCACCACCATCCCCACCACTTCCACCACCGTCACTTCCACCACCGTCACCACCATCCCCACCACTTCCACCACCGTCACTACCATCCCCACCACTTCCACCACCGTCACCACCATCCCCACCACTTCCACCACCGTCACTACCATCCCCACCACTTCCACCACCGTCACTACCATCCCCACCACTTCCACCACCGTCACTACCATCCCCACCACTTCCACCACCGTCACCACCATCCCCACCACTTCCACCACCGTCACTACCATCCCCACCACTTCCACCACCGTCACTACCATCCTCACCACTTCCACCACCGTCACTACCATCCCCACCACTTCCACCACCGTCACCACCATCCCCACCACTTCCACCACCGTCACTTCCACCACCGTCACCACCATCCCCACCACTTCCACCACCGTCACTACCATCCCCACCACTTCCACCACCGTCACTACCATCCCCACCACTTCCACCACCGTCACTACCATCCCCACCACTTCCACCACCGTCACCACCATCCCCACCACTTCCACCACCGTCACTACCATCCCCACCACTTCCACCACCGTCACTACCATCCTCACCACTTCCACCACCGTCACTACCATCCCCACCACTTCCACCACCGTCACTACCATCCCAACCACTTCCACCACCGTCACTTCCACCACCGTCACCACCATCCCTACCACTTCCACCACCGTCACTTCCACCACCGTCACTACCATCCCAACCACTTCCACCACCGTCACTTCCACCACCGTCACCACCATCCCTACCACTTCCACCACCGTCACTTCCACCACCGTCACCACCATCCCCACCACTTCCACCACCGTCACTTCCACCACCGTCACTACCATCCCCACCACTTCCACCACCGTCACTTCCACCACCGTCACCACCATCCCCACCACTTCCACCACCGTCACTTCCACCACCGTCACCACCATCCCCACCACTTCCACCACCGTCACTTCCACCACCGTCACCACCATCCCCACCACTTCCACCACCGTCACTTCCACCACCGTCACTACCATCCCCACCACTTCCACCACCGTCACTACCATCCCCACCACTTCCACCACCGTCACCACCATCCCTACCACTTCCACCACCGTCACTACCATCCCCACCACTTCCACCACCGTCACCACCATCCCCACCACTTCCACCACCGTCACTACCATCCCCACCACTTCCACCACCGTCACCACCATCCCCACCACTTCCACCACCGTCACTACCATCCCCACCACTTCCACCACCGTCACTACCATCCTCACCACTTCCACCACCGTCACTACCATTCCCACCACTTCCACTACCACCCCCACCACCACCACCACGGTGAAGCCAGCACGGAAAAACAATCGCCCCGCCGGCCGCCAGGGGGCGTGTGTATGGAGACACACCCGCCCGAAGCCCCCGGTGTCACCCACACACAACCTGCCGGCGGCCATGGAAACCTCACCCCTCAACCCGCAACACCTCCCACCATAATCACCCTACGTCATCTACAAAGCGGCAAATTGACGGCAGCAAGCGACTTCAACCAGATCCCTGCGCCGCCAAGTGGCGACCAGTGCACTGGGAGAATGGTGCCTCCGGGGCGATAAAAGGGAGAATAAGGAGCATCACGTGGGATGAATATCATACGTCGTTATATATGCGTCCTGTTCGGTTAGCGGACAGTCCTCCTACTCCGCACTTACACCATCACACGCGGCTCCCAGCATAGACATAAAACGAGATGAAATCGAAATCTGAGACCATCAGTATGAAAACAGGGATTTTTAAAAATATTTATTATACTGTGTGTTACTTCGTAAGTTTTTTTATGATTTAATGCATAAATGAACATTACATCTGGACGTGGATTGCCCCATGAAAGCCACAATTCAAAATGAGAACCCCCACTTTGCGAACGGTTATTTGTAATCTTTATCAACCCAAATGTAACATTGCACGCAAGAGTCCCTCTGGCCTCGTTACCATGGTTACCCCATCGTGACGCATTCTCCCATTCTTTCGCATTGTTCACATTTATGACTTCTGGGTGCGAACGTTATTGGGTATTTCACCTCCGTCTATTTGGGATGTTATGTCATCCCCTTGGGCCAAATTCCCTGACAGTCTCATCCTAAAAAACGAATTATCCAACCGCCCGATAAACTAATGCCACGTTGCCCTTAAGTACTTCACGTTATTTGTGCTTTACGACCAGCGAAGGTGGCGGCTTTAGTTATGGAAGCTTACGATTGGGCAAGAGCCGTGCCTGCGCGGGTCACGTAACATTTGTCCGTAATGGCGGTCACGTGGGTCAACGCTTGTCCGAGGAAAATGCGAAATTATTTATTTCTCTGACATCACGGATGAATAACAACAAATCTTGGTCGTCCGTCGGGGCAACGTGTCGCCGAGGCCAGCCTACACCTGTAATCTCGCCGTCTCCGAGATGAAATGATGAGATTTAGACAGGGACGTGTTTGCTGGAAGCCCATCCCACAGCGGTGACCACGGCGTAGCCCAGCCCAGCCCAACCCAGCCCCAGCCCAGCCAGGGCAGAACGGCCATTTGCAAACCCTACGCGTAAATGTCATGTTTGGAATTCCTCACATGGTGTGCGGTATCACACGAGTAATTGTAATGAAAGTGTGGACACAAAAAATATGAATCTAATCAAAGGTAATAATGCATTGCTTCGCTAAATGGCAACTCCATAATGGTTTCACCAGCTGAGTGTGTTATATAGAATGGCGTCACGTATAATGTAATTGCAAACGTGAGTCGCGAGGCATGATTTGGTTGGGACAAAGTCAGCTAAAACTGCGATATATATATATACAGATTGATTTTCTATGAATAGAACCTGAAATGTAAAGGATTAATTATTAATGTGACAGCCGTACATACATTCCAGGAAACAGAGAGGATTTTTTTTTAATGGGGCACCCCACCTGACCACCCACACCCTATAATGGTTCTCTGTCTGACTGCTCAAGCATGATAGCGCACCAAGTGGTCTCGCATTCGTCGATCGATTGAACACGTGACCCGGGTGGAGATTAGATGAGACTGCTCCAAATCCTCACATAAATAAGGCACGACATGTCGGTAGATTCCAAATGTCGAGACTTTTCACTGATGGTGGTCCTCTGCTGACGGTGAGTCAGTGCGGTGGCCCCCTATCCCCTGGAGTCCTGCACAATGTGCCACCCATCACAGCAGGGCCACAGTAATCCTGCACAATGTACCACCCGTCACAGCAGTTCCACAGTGGTCCTGCACAATGTACCACCCGTCACAGCAGTTCCACAGTGGTCCTGCACAATGTACCATCCGTCACAGCAGTGCCACAGTGGTCCTGCACAATGTACCACCCGTCACAGCAGTGCCACAGTGGTCCTGCACAATGTACCATCCGTCACAGCAGTGCCACAGTGGTCCTGCACAATGTACTACCCGTCACAGCAGTGCCACAATGGTCCTGCACAGTGTACCAGCCATCACAGCAGGGCCACAGTGGTCCTGCACAATGTACCACCCGTCACAGCAGTGCCACAGCGGTCCTGCACAATGTACCGCCCGTCACAGCAGTGCCACAGTGGTCCTGCACAATTTACCACCCATCACAGCAGTGCCACAGTGGTCCTGAACAATGTATCACCCGTCACAGCACTGCCACAGTGGTCCTGCACAATGTACCACCCGTCACAGCAGTGCCACAGTGGTCCTGCACAATGTACCAGCCATCACAGCAGTGCCACAGTGGTCCTGCACAATGTACCACCCGTCACAGCAGTGCCACAGTGGTCCGGCACAATGTACCAGCCATCACAGCAGTGCCACACTGGTCCTGCACAATGTACCACCAGTCACAGCGGTGCCACAGTGGTCCTGCACAATGTACCACCCGTCACAGCAGTGCCACAGTGGTCCTGCACAATGTACCAGCCATCACAGCAGTGCCACAGTGGTCCTGCACAATGTACCACCCGTCACAGCAGTGCCACAGTGGTCCGGCACAATGTACCAGCCATCACAGCAGTGCCACAGTGGTCCTGCACAATGTACCACCCGTCACAGCAGTGCCACAGTGGTCCTGCACAATGTACCACCCGTCACAGCAGTGCCACAGTGGTCCTGCACAATGTAACAGCCATCACAGCAGTGCCACACTGGTCCTGCACAATGTACCACCCGTCACAGCAGTGCCACAGTGGTCCTGCACAATGTACCACCCGTCACAGCAGTGCCACAGTGGTCCTGCACAATGTACCACTCGTCACAGCAGTGCCACAGTGGTCCGGCACAATGTACCAGCCATCACAGCAGTGCCACAGTGGTCCTGCACAATGTACCACCCGTCACAGCAGTGCCACAGTGGTCCTGCACAATGTATCACCCGTCACAGCAGTTCTACAGTGGTCCTGCACAATGTACCACCCGTCACAGCAGTGCCACAGTGGTCCTGCACAATGTACCAGCCATCACAGCAGTGCCACAGTAGTCCTGCACATTGTACCACCCGTCACAGCAGTGCCACAGTGGTCCTGCACAATGTACCAGCCATCACAGCAGTGTCACAGTAGTCCTGCACAATGTACCACCCGTCACAGCAGTGCCACAGTGGTCCTGCACAATGTACCAGCCATCACAGCAGTGCCACAGTAGTCCTGCACAATGTACCAGCCATCACAGCAGTGCCACATTGGTCCTGCACAATGTACCAGCCATCACAGCAGGGCCACAGTGGAGGCAGCTAACGCACGATGTGGCGTCCGCACTCTGTGGCGGTTAGCCTCAGTTAGCCTTAGTGCTTATGCAGTATCAATGCATTACGTATGGACCCAGTATGTGTGACGTATGCACCCAGTATGTGACGTATGCACCAAGTATGTGTGACGTATGCACCAAGTATGTGTGAAGTATGCACCAAGTATGTGTGAAGTATGCACCAAGTATGTGTGACGTATGCACCAAGTATGTGTGACGTATGCACCAAGTATGTGTGACGTATGCACCAAGTATGTGTGAAGTATGCACCAAGTATGTGTGACGTATGCACCAAGTATGTGTGACGTATGCACCAAGTATGTGTGACGTATGCACCAATTATGTGTGACGTATGCACCAAGTATGTGTGACGTATGCACCAAGTATGTGTGACGTATGCACCAAGTATGTGTGAAGTATGCACCAAGTATGTGTGACGTATGCACCAAGTATGTGTGACGTATGTACCAAGTATGTGTGACGTATGCACCAAGTATGTATGACGTATGCACCAAGTATGTGTGACGTATGCACCCAGTATGTGTGACGTATGCACCAAGTATGTGTGACGTATGCACCCAGTATGTGTGACGTATGCACCAAGTATGTGTGACGTATGTACCAAGTATGTATGACGTATGTGTCACGTAAGTTTGGCATACGTTTGGAGACATTTACCAGTTGGTGAAGGAGAGGAGTTAGCAAATTTGGGTTGAATACAAATCGGACATCGATATATATATACTTTAGTCCGGCGTATACTGTGGACTAAATACTGAATGAGCACTTTGGGCCACATACGGAATCAGTTACTGATTTGCAATGAACTCCGGCCTACATATGCCATACGTTGCAACATTCTCGTTTCCGCAGCTTTTTATTGCGATTATGCCCCGCATGTGGAGGTATTTGATGACCAGAGTATGACGTACATGACCCACTGAGCGATAAAAGGGGAACTATAACCGATATCATTCATGGGCGAAATCCCGATAACGCGTGAGTGTGTGATTGTGCAATCCATCTCGGTTCGAACTGGGTGAGTTGGGACGCTGGCCTCACATCCACAAATCATGACGCTGATCCTGGTCATGTAACAGTAAAACGTCCCATTCCGCTCCTATCATTCCTGCTGTTGGTGCGTGAGCATGGATATTGGCACTCTAGGAAATGGAGGTTTTATTTCCCCGGGAGCACGTGCGTCCGGTCCGAGGTAGGTGTTCAACAGGTGCGCCCATTATCGCCCACTGTGCGGCGTGTTTTTAGTGCACCAAGTGCAGATGGGCGCAGTACCTAACATCCCTCATTATCGCTCTTTCGAAAGGCCCTTCCAGTTCGCACCCACGCAGCTTAAGGAGAGAAACAGCGAATCATTTGGGCCACTGGGTTTTTATGCCGGGCGCAATGTTGAGCGTGGAGTATGGCGGCTAACCATGCTAACAGGGAGAGTGCCATATAGTGTACGCCACGCCATCCAACTCTGACACTTGTGGCATCTTTAGACATTCCCAGGGCAACATAAAACATTGCCCAAGCGCAGCCTATCACTGCCGCCCGACACTCTTTCTCCCATCGAAGTTTATTCAGCGCTATTTATTTATGATACAATGCCTCGATATAACGATTCCGGTACGATGAGGACTGGAGGAAATGTCAGAGTTCGTTTGCTTCGCGGGAACCCCTGGGATGTTTCGGGCCACTTGTGTGCACACATGAACCAGAGAGAGAGAGTACCGTGGGGATGGCATGGGGTACGAAAGGTCAGCGGCTATTGCCTGGCAATGTGAACGGGCATTGTCCGCCCACTGCCAATGTCTGTACCGAGGTGCGGGCGGGGGCGGGGGGGGGGGTACGATGGCAGCGGTTAGTACAATCTCCGTAACATCTTAGTCCACTGTCGCCTGGAAAAACAACTGGAGACCACTTCGTGCTCATGCAACACTTAAGAGACATTCTAATCACGCCAATCGCCGATGAAGTTACTAAACCGCCATTGTGACAAGTACCAGACCGCCGCTGTGAAATGTACCATATGATTACAGTGAAATGTACCGTATGATTACAGTGAAATGTACCGTATGACCACTGTGAAATGTACCATATGATTACTGTGAAATGTACCATATGACCACTGTGAAATGTACCATATGACCACTGTGAAATGTACCATATGACCACTGTGAAATGTACCATATGACCACTGTGAAATGTACCATATGACCACTGTGAAATGTACCGTATGACCACTGTGAAATGTACCATATGACCACTGTGAAATGTACCATATGACCACTGTGAAATGTACCATATGACCACTGTGAAATGTACCATATGACCACTGTGAAATGTACCATATGACCACTGTGAAATGTACCATATGACCACTGTGAAATGTACCGTATGACCACTGTGAAATGTACCATATGACCACTGTGAAATGTACCATATGACCACTGTGAAATGTACCATATGACCACTGTAAAATGTACCATATGACCACTGTGAAATGTACCATATGACCACTGTGAAATTTACCATATGACCACTGTGAAATGTACCATATGACCACTGTGAAATGTACAATATGACCACTGTGAAATGTACCATATGACCACTGTGAAATGTACCATATGACCACTGTGAAATGTACCATATAACCACTGTGAAATGTACCATATAACCACTGTGAAATGTACCATATAACCACTGTGAAATGTACCTGCATGAATGGATGTTGGATGGCATGACTTACCAAGGACCTATTTAAGGCGCATGTATGCCATACACTTGTAGCAGAAGTATTTCGAAATGGCTTGAAATATTTAGAGTTTCACTTTGCTCGTTAGCACATATTTGTCGGAACGGATGAATTTTATTTGTTATCCGAGACGACTCCGCTGAGTATACAGCGTGACGACGTTGTGTTTGAAGTTATTTTCCGAAATGCTTACGCACGTTTTCACCTGTATCACCTCCGTACGATGCAGACATCAGATAGAAGTATATTGTGCATGGTCCAAAATACCTCATCCAATGAAAACAGCGGTAACAGGTATTTGTTATTTCTGGAACAGTAAAAACTGCGGAAGTTCAAGGGAATCAGTGTTCTATCGGTGGATATCCTTTGTATGTCGTTCATAGTGCCGTGCTAAGGAGGCCGCCCTTGCAGGAACAATGGTGTGTCTATTATTGGTTGGTATATAAAGGACCGTTGGGGGGTGGTGGGGGGGGGGGGCGTGGGCGTGAGGCCGTCGTGTAATCAGGGAGAGGGCATGGAGGCGGAAAGGGGGGGGGGGGTCACATCCGGGTCCAGTTCTAAGAGGCGTTGGAAACTGACACTAGGTGGCATTCCTGTCGCCGCTTCCGGTGCGTCGTCGGCCATGGCACATGGTCACGTGATCCGCGGTTGGTGTTTGCACCAGTCGTTGATGCCTAACAGAGGCTCCCCCTACTCCCTCCCCCTCCCCCTCCCCCTCACGCCGGCAGGATTGTGCCCCTAGCTCTCTCCCCCCAAGCAAGCTGGCACCCTTGCTCCCGATCCCAAGCAGGCTTGCACCCTTAGCTCCCTCGCCCCACCAGGCTGGTTCCCCTCACCCCCCCCCCCCCCTCCTCATCAGGCCAAGCTCCACCCCCCCCCCTCTATCACCAGACCCCGCCCCCCCCGGACGCTGTCCTGGCCCGATCCCGGCCCGATCCCGGTCTCCAGTCAGTACGTTGCTAGTAGTGAGGGGGCGCAACCATCGCTGCTCACAATGGTTTCCGCCTTCTGTGGACACAGCGGGCGTGGATAGCCCCCTGGCGGTCAGGAGGTGTACCGGCTCCAACAGAGCGGACAGCCCCCCCCCTGGCGGTCAAGAGGTGTGGCTCCGACAGAGCGGATAGCCCCCCCCCCCTGGCGTTCAGGAGGTGTGGCTCCGAGCGAGTGGATAACCCTCCCTGGCGGTCAGGAGGTGTACCGAGGTTGAGCGGCAAGGGGGTGAGGATCGGGGGTGCGGTACGGCGGGGTGAGGATCGGGGGGGGGGGGTGAGGTACGGCCGGGGTAAGGATCGGGGGGGGGGGATGAGGTACGGCCGGGGTAAGGATCGGGGGTGAGGTACGGCGGGGTGAGGATCGGGGGTGTGGATCGGGGGTGAGGTACGGCGGGGTGAGGATCGGGGGTGAGGATCGGGGGTGCGGAACGGCGGAGTGAGGATCGGGGGGGGGGTGAGGTACGGCCGGGGTAAGGATCGGGGGGGGGGTGAGGTACGGCCGGGGTAAGGATCGGGGGCGAGGTACCGCGGGGTGAGGATCAGGGGTGAGGTACGGCGGGGTGAGGATCGGGGGTGAGGTACGGCGGGGTGAGGATCGAGGGTGAGGTACAGCCTGGGTGAGAATCGGGGGTGAGGTACGGCGGGGTGAGGATCGGGGGTGAGGTACGGCCTGGGTGAGGATCGGGGGTGAGGTACGGCGGGGTGAGGATCGGGGGTGAGGTACGGCGGGGTGAGGATCGGGGGTGAGGTACGGCCTGGGTGAGGATCGGGGGAGAGGTACGGCGGGGTGAGGATCGGGGGTGAGGTACAGCCTGGGTGAGGATCGGGGGTGAGGTACGGCGGGGTGAGGATCGGGGGTGAGGTACGGCGGGGTGAGGATCCGGGGTGAGGTACGGCGGGGTGAGGATCGGGGGTGAGGTACGGCGGGGTGAGGATCGGGGGTGAGGTACAGCGGGGCGAGGATCGGGTGTTAGGTACGGCGGGGTGAGGATCGGGGGTGAGGTACGGCGGGGTAAGGATCGGGGGTGAGGTACGGCCTGGGTGAGGATCGGGGATGAGGTACGGCGGGGTGAGGATCGGGGGTGAGGTACGGCGAGGTGAGGATCGGGGGTGAGGTACGGCGGGGTGAGGATCGGGGGTGAGGTACGGCGGGGTAAGGATCGGGGGTGAGGTACGGCCTGGGTGAGGATCGGGGATGAGGTACGGCGGGGTGAGGATCGGGGGTGAGGTACGGCGGGGTAAGGATCGGGGGTGAGGTACGGCCTGGGTGAGGATCGGGGATGAGGTACGGCGGGGTGAGGATCGGGGGTGAGGTACGGCGAGGTGAGGATCGGGGGTGAGGTACGTGGGGGGGGGGGGTGAGGTACGGCGGGGTGAGGGCCGGGGGTGAGGTACGGCGGGGTAAGGATCGGGGGTGAGGTACGGCGGGGTGAGGATCGGGGGTGAGGTACGGCGAGGTGAGGATCGGGGGTGAGGTACGTGGGGGGGGGGGGTGAGGTACGGCGGGGTGAGGGCCGGGGGTGAGGTACGGCGGGGTAAGGATCGGGGGTGAGGTACGGCCTGGGTGAGGATCGGGGGTGAGGTACGGCGGGGTGAGGATCGGGGGTGAGGTACGGCGGGGTGAGGATCGGGGGTGAGGTACGGCGGGGTGAGGATCGGGGGTGAGGTAGGGGGGGGGGGGTGAGGTACGGCGGGGTGAGGATCGGGGCTGAGGTACGGCGGGCTTCGATGGTTTGTTCAGGCACTGAGGTTTGGTTTTGGATCAAATGATAATCTTTAATCGCATAATCACCGAGGTTTAACCGGGGGCTTAACCGGGCTTAACCTTCAGCTGTTTCGCTCTAACGCTCCACTGTGTTTCGACTCAAACATTTGTTACACAATCCGTGAAGAAATAAGCGCGTAAATATGACATTAGGATAAGTCACTTTACGATCAAAACGAGTTCGGCCAATGGACACGTGACAGCCTGCTGGCGGTGCCGCATTGCGCCCGGATGCGCGGAGAGACACGCATGCGCAGTAGATGACATTTGCGACGTGCAACCCGAGTCAATCGGAGCCCTCGATCCCAGAAAACCAAATTGACTTTCCTCTTCAGTTCCTGACATGCGCGAAAATAAAGGGGCTCTCCCAGAGTGGTTGTCTGCTGTTGACGTCATCAGCAAACAGAAGAGAGGATCCCATCCCCGCGACAAACCCGCAACCGTCAAGGGGGGGGGGCGGCTTGACATTGAGTGTAAGGAGGGGAGAAGCCGGGGGGGGGGCGGGGGGGGGCGGCT
Organism: Arenicola marina; assembly: GCA_964019135.1. Lineage (NCBI taxonomy): Eukaryota > Metazoa > Annelida > Polychaeta > Arenicolidae > Arenicola > Arenicola marina. The sequence goes on along the minus strand of OZ025254.1, from coordinate 32,072,481 downwards.
TGACATACAGTGTATGGGTAGGTGGGGGGGGGGCAGACATAGGAATCAAAGGCCATTCACTGTTGGATTAGCCAAATTGGAAGTCCACATTGAGGACTGTGCAACTGCATTTGGTTGGAGCGCAAAATGAACGAAGTAAAACCAGAGAAAGGATTTTAACGACTCAAGAAATCGATGGTGTGTTTATTTTCCTTCATAGGAGGACCATTGGTGGTATGAACAGACGTTGTTTATCCGCATCTTAGTTGTTAAAAGAGAGAGAAAAAAGTGGGGATGGATGAAGCGGAATATGTTCAGGTCTAAGAAAATTAAGCATTGATCGGTCTGCAGATGTAGCTTGGAGATCAAACCCAACGTCTGACGTCATAACACAAAAGATTTGATGACAGACAGACAAGACCAGGAAATGAACCAATGGTGATTGTATGCATTTCTGAAACTCAATCGCTGATATTTGATGGAGATTTTTTTTGGCGATTTGATGTTCGGTCCCTCTAGCCTCTGGGATAATGTGGAGTATGGAACATTGTTTATATAAGTGGATGACTTAATATCTTTAGCCAGCTCAGTCGCTGAGAGTGACCGGGCATGGGGTTCGGGTTCTGTTGGTCTAAAGCACCTTGTGCTACCAACTGAACTACGGAGGCTCCAGAACATTCTGCCACATAAGTACCACCGGACAGGCACTGTACTCGCAACACATAAACATACCTTCATCCATTCATACCCCTGTCAATGTAACATCCATCACGGCTAATAACTAATGTTAAAATTAGCACACAACGATCCATGGTATGTCTAGTTACTTACCTACAATCCATTGACTGTTAGCCATTAACTTGCTGCAGTGACATGAGTTGTGTTTTCTATACTATTCTACTTCGTTTTTTAAAAATATACGTTTCTAAGGTGGCTTCCAAACTACTGCCTGACAGTCGTAGAGGAAGACTCGTCAGCCAATGCCAATGTATTTTTCTTGTCAGTCTAATCCACTGTATTTGTTGATTGGGGTATTAAAATAAATATATTCTTGATCTTGATGTTGCATATGTCGGTCAACCCTTGTCTATGGTTTATTCATCGGGCTCCACTATTGAGACGGGAGGCTATTGACTGAGAGCTGCTGTGACACCGCCAAGGGTCTCACTTGGGGCCTGGAGATATATAGCCGTACAGCTTCTGTCGGGAGCTGCTCGCTGTCTTCACTATGACCGACTGGCCTCCCAGGAGACACGAGAAGAATTAGGGTTTTCAGCAGCAGAAGTATGGCGGGGAGTGCTTATGTTAACCTATTAGCAACGCATCATGAATATGGCTTTTGTTGGTTGTATATTCCGGACGCTTTCACCACTTTTGGTCATATCGCGTCAATGGAAGAAGGAAGGGAGAGTGGAGTCATATCCCCGGGGGTAACCCTTTACTCTTTTGCGCATAAGGACATGAGATCTATATCCTGCGACCTCACAGACATGGCCACAGCGGGGCGCGAACCATCGATCCACGTACCGTCCGGCTCGCAGGTGGCCAGAGCACTCAATGCGAGCGCTCTAGCCCACTGAGCTATCGGAGGACCCCCGGGTATGGCTTAGGATTTATGTTAAGGTGTTTAGGAGCGGAAATATGGCAGGGACGTTTGACGTGATCTTCTTAGCATCGAATCATGTGTAGGGCTAACGATTTCTATTAAAGGTTCGATGTTAGGATGCATTAAAGTAAAGCGTTTGGATTTCTGGGTAAGCTTATGGACATAGAGTTAAGGTTAAAGGTACAGTTAGGGTAATATTTAGGGATACGGGTAAAATGTGTGTTTTGGGTAAGGTTAAATCTATCGGTTCGGTAACAGGTTAAGGTAGGGGTTGGGGTATGGTTAAGGTTAAGGATTAACCCACATAGCATGTAAACGTTAATGGAACGTTAGATTTTGGTTCAAATGGTTGATATATGGTTTCGAGCTACTTTACAACATTAAACTAACGTTACTTTTTCGTTTACAAATAAGCGTTTGCAAGTTAAACTGAAAATTAACGTTAGAAAAACGTTTTTTAGAAAAACCTAAGATCGCAGCCGAAAAGTGATCGAAATTCTAAACATATCGAAGAATAAAGGGCAAATAAAGTAAGATCCATTTCAGTATTTTTTGGAATAAAAGTTTTGGGGTTAAAAGCCACATAAAATTCAGTTTGCCTTTATGTGTGTTTGAACCATTTGATGCAGGTCTAATATAAAGCCGGCTTCGGTAGCGCAGTGGTTATAGCGTGCGTGTCTCGTAATCTCACGACAGGGGTTCAATCCCCCGACCTGGGCGAAGATGAACTTTCGGCGGCTCGTTACTTCATCTACCACACTGGTGCCAATGGTGACCACCTGTGGCCACCCTTTCGAGAAATAAGCAGTGATACAAGAGTGGCAGGAAGACAGGAAGGCCGACTTTTGACGATCGCTACCGTTAGATATTCGTTTAACAATGGTTTACCGTTAACGCTAAAATGCAAACGTTAACTTAGCGTTAAATCAATGAGCAAAATTGCGTTAAAATAACGTTAATTAAACGTAGCTGCTAACTTTCATCTAACGTTAATTTGACGTTGGTATACTATCTGGGACGAGTTCGGTCTTGTAGTGGTGAGGAGTCGCTGCCTGGCATCACGTAGTCAGCGGTACATGGGTCAAGTACACATATCATGAGTGGACCCAACGGATCCCAGACAGGCAGTTCGAGCACTAATTGCACAGCCAAGAACCAAACGTCAGTCACGCCATCACACAAGTGGTATTGGTATTTAACGTTTAATGGTGGACTTTAACTGAAGATAGATATGAGAAGGATCACTCTTTGGTTACAATTGATATAGATTTTTATTTAGCGGAGAGGGGTAAAGGCTTCTGGAAATTTAATACATCTTTATTGCGAGACGTTGACTATGTAAAGCCGGTGAAGGCATGTATCGCGAAAACTGTTGATATATATAGTAGCTCCGGTGACTGTTCAAAACGGGAAATTGTTAACCTTACTATTAATGACCAAATGTTTTTCGAAATGTTAAAAATGGAGATACGAGGTAGTACAATCAGCTATTCCAGTTATAAGAAGAAGATTGAATTAAAAGAAGAAAAGTCGCTGGAGCTGAGAATTCAGCAGCTTGAAGAATCTAGTACCGGTGACTATAGTGAGTTGGAAATTCTAAAAGCGAAGCTAGAGAAATTGAGACTGCCAAAAATCAAGGGAATCATTTTGAGGGCAAGGTCACAGTTTTATGAAAAAGGAGAAAAGACGAGCAAATATTTGTGTAATCTTGAAAAGCGTAACTATGTTAACAAGCTCATAAATAAACTAGTTGTTGGCAAAGAATTGATATTGGATCAGGAGAGAATAATTCAAGAACAAAAGGGTTATTACGAGAAGTTATATGCGAACTGTGACTATGCCCAGGCATCGGAACAAATGCCGGGTTTTTTTAACGATAAAAATATTAAATGTCTCGATGATACATTAAAGGAGTTATGTGATGTCGATATCGAAAGCAGAGAAATACTTCAAGTAGTTAAAAACATGAAAAATAACAAGTCGTCAGGAAGTGATGGGTTCCCTATTGATTTTTATAAATTTTTCTGGACCGATATAGGTGTCTATTTGGTTAGAAGTCTTCGATATGCATATGTAACAGGTTCTCTGTCGATTACTCAACGACAAGGGATTATAACTTGTTTGCCCAAGGGCGATAAGCCGCGAGAATATTTAAAGAATTGGCGCCCTATCTCTCTTCTTAACGCTGATTATAAAATATTATCAGGTATTTTCGCTCACAGATTATGTGCTCCCGGAAATAATCAGTTCGGATCAGAAAGGTTTTATTCAAAATAGATTTATAGGAGAAAACACTAGATTGATTTATGATATCATGCACTATTTAATTCAGAATAGAAAATCTGGTATGCTTCTGCTTATAGATTTAGAAAAAGCGTTCGATACGTTAAGTTGGAGTTATTTACGTCAAGTATTACGGTCATATGGCTTCGGAGAATCTTTTATGAGGTGGTTCAATATTTTATATGGATGTCCTGAGAGTTGTGTCATTAATAATGGGAATTTTTCACAGTTTTTTGCTCTCGGAAGAGGCTGTAGACAGGGCGACCCATTATCGCCATATTTATTCATTTTGTCCATTGAGCCTTTGGCAATGGCTATTAAGCAAGATAATAATATTAAGGGCATAATTGTTGGAAAGAAAAATATAAGATTGGACAGTACGCGGATGATACGTTTCTTTTATTAGATGGTAGTGAGTCATCCGTTAGAAATGCTTTACGGAAACTGAAGGCCTTCCATTACTGCTCTGGACTGAAAATTAATGTTGACAAAACTAATGCTATATGGCTTGGGAAGTTTGAACAAGAAAAACAGAACATATGTCCAGATTTGCCATTGACTTGGGTAAAGGAGTTTCGGTTGTTAGGAATAAGTTTTCATGTTGACTTAAAGAAGATGGTAATGATAAATTATGAGTCCAAAATTGCCGAATTTGAAAAGATATTGAATGCATACAGTAAACGAAGGCTTTCGCTCCGTGGTCGGGTCACAGTAGTAAAAACTCTTGCCTTGCCGAAATTGATACATGTGATGTCTGCTCTACCTATGCCGGAAAAGCGTTATCTAGACAAAATTGACGGTGCCATTCGAAATTTTGTTTGGAACAAGAAAAAACCTAAGCTCTCGTTAAATAGAATGGCCCAGTCAATAGAAGAGGGGGGCGTTAACCTTACGCATACAAAATCCATGTTGCAAGCTTTGAAATTGACTTGGATTCAAAAACTTATCCGGCAAGATGGAGCATGGCAAGATTTGTTCTGTGATACTATTTGTGGTGAAAAAGTACATTGTTGGGAATTAGATTTGCATTCATTAAGAAATGTTATTAAGGTAGAAAACCCATTTTGGGCTGATGTTTTTAATTCCTGGTACTGCTACCGGCAAGTGAGCAAGGATATTGAGATTACCCGTAATGTGTTGGATTATCCTTTGTGGAATACTTATTTTATGACTAATGAAAATGTTATATGTAGAAAGACCGAATTTATCAAGAAAGGTATAGTTTTTGCTAATGATGTTATTAACGAACAAGGGGAGTTCATGGGCTGGAATGATTTTTGCATAAAGTTTGATATTCGCATAAATTTTGCGGATTTCTACGGGCTGATCCATTCTATTCCCAGAGAATGGAAATATGAAATGTTAAGAGGAGGTATAAAGCTAAAATCAGTTGTTTGTAAATTTACGAATCATATAAAGCAGATGAAGCGTGTGTGCAACGAAACTTATAAAACATTAGTTAAATCACTGACATACGGGCGGAATAATGAGCGTAAATGGTCAGATATTTTAGGTGTACAAATAGAAAGGGATACATGGAAAACATTATATAAATTACCGGTGAACGCCAATACGGATGAGAGAACGAGAAGTTTTCAGTTTATGATTTTACACAGAACAACCGTAACGAATAAGTACTTATACATGAGTAAAATAGTTAACTCTGATATGTGTGGCTTTTGCGGTAACGAGTGTGAGACGATAGAACATCTATTTTATTATTGTCAACCAGTGAAGTCATTATGGTCAGAATTTATAGCTTTGTTTAGAAATCTCACTGAAGAAGACATTGGCACATTCATTTCGGCTCAGACTGTGATGTTAGGAGTGACAACCGCGCCGTTTTCTCGCCTGCTTAACCATATAATTATCATTGGAAAAAAATATATCTATCAGTGTAAATGGGCTCAGGTTACCCCTGTTCTCTGTGGCTTGATAAATTGTATTAAATATTATTACGATATAGAAAAATTTGGAATAACAGAACGATACCGTAGCGAGACAATATTTCTAAGCAAATGGAAACCGGTCATCCCTCTTCTAGCATGATCCCTCTCTTGCATAGTTTTATATTCTTAACAATATAACATATATTCTGTCTGCCTGATGTCACAACTTGCTGTACGATTATGGAAATAAAAAAAAAAAAAAAAAAAAAAGATATGAGAAGGAATTTAATAACAAATCAGACGATGTATGTAGTATATTTCTAACTGTAGAAATCTTGACAATTTAGTGTGAAAGTCTCTTTGAATATGCTGTTTTGCTGCTAGACATATGGCCGTGGTTGGGGAGGATTTTGTGTGAATCACAGGGAATAATAAGCCTCGATCTGCACAAATATCCTTACAGGTAAACTGCTCACGCAACGTGAACTCAACAATTAAAATTAAGATACATAATTTTTGGTGTCATTTTAACCTATAGCGCTAAATTTATCAGTGTCATTTCTAGTATCACTAGTATCTGCTTCATGTCGGATTTATTTGATTCATGAGATTCACAATATGCTAATGATCGCCTTTTTTGTTGTCACAATCAGTCTTTCACAGATATACTGGGGACTTTCATTAGCGGAGTGTGGTGTATTGTCTGGTGTATTGTCTGGTGTATTGCTTGGTGTATTGTCTGGTGTATTGTCTGGTGTATTGTCTGGTGTATTGTCTGGTGTATTGCTTGGTGTATTGTCTGGTGTATTGCGGGTTGTATTGTCTGGTATATTGTCTGATGTATTGCCTGGCGTATTGCTTGGTGTATTGCTTGGTGTATTGCTTGGTGTATTGCCTGGTGTATTGTCTGGTGTATTGCCTGGTGTATTGCTTGGTGTATTGCTTGGTGTATTGTCTGATGTATTGCTTGGTGTATTGCTTGGTGTACTGTCTGGTGTATTGCCTGGTGTATTGCTTGGTGTATTGCTTGTGTACTGTCTGGTGTATTGCCTGGTGTATTCCATGGTGTATTGCTTGGTGTATTGCTTGGTGTATTGCCTGGTGTATTGCCTGGTGTATTGCTTGGTGTATTGCCTGGTGTATTGTCTGGTGTATTGCTTGGTGTATTGTCTGGTGTATTGCGGGGTGTATTGTCTGGTGTATTGTCTGGTGTATTGTCTGGTGTATTGCCTGGTGTATTGCTTGGTGTATTGCCTGGTGTATTGTCTGGTGTATTGCTTGGTGTATTGTCTGGTGTATTGTCTGGTGTATTGCTTGGTGTATTGCTTGGTGTATTGTCCGGTGTATTGCTTGGTGTATTGCCTGGTGTACTGTCTGGTGTATTGCCTGGTGTATTTCTTGGTGTATTGCTTGGTGTATTGTCTGGTGTATTGTCTGGTGTATTGTCTGGTGTATTGTCTGGTGTATTGCTTGGTGTATTGCCTGGTGTATTGTCTGGTGTATTGCTTGGTGTATTGCTTGGTGTATTGCCTGGTGTATTGCTTGGTGTATTGCTTGGTGTATTGCTTGGTGTATTGTCTGGTGTATTGCCTGGTGTATTGCTTGGTGTATTGCTTGGTGTATTGTCTGATGTATTGCTTGGTGTATTGCCTGGTGTACTGTCTGGTGTATTGCCTGGTGTATTGCTTGGTGTATTGCTTGGTGTATTGCTTGGTGTATTGCTTGGTGTATTGCTTGGTGTATTGCCTGGTGTATTGCTTGGTGCATTGCCTGGTGTATTGCTTGGTGTATTGCTTAGTGTATTGCTTGGTGTATTGTCTGGTGTATTGCCTGGTGTATTGCTTGGTGTATTGCTTGGTGCATAGCCTGGTGTATTGTCTGGTTTATTGTCTGGTGTATTGTCTGGTGTATTGTCTGGTGTATTGCCTGGTGTATTGTCTGGTGTATTGCCTGGTGTATTGTCTGGTGTATTGCCTGGTGTATTGTCTGGTGTATAGCCTGGTGTATTGTCTGGTGTATTGCCTGGTGTATTGCCTGGTGTATTGTCTGGTGTATTGCCTGGTGTATTGCCTGGTGTATTGTCTGGTGTATTGCCTGGTGTATTGTCTGGTGTATAGCCTGGTGTATTGTCTGGTGTATTGCCTGGTGTATAGCCTGGTGTATTGTCTGGTGTATTGCCTGGTGTATTGCCTGGTATATTGTCTGGTGTATTGCCTGGTGTATTGCCTGGTGTATTGTCTGGTGTATTGCCTGGTGTATTGTCTGGTGTATTGCCTGGTGTATTGTCTGGTGTATAGCCTGGTGTATTGTCTGGTGTATTGCCTGGTGTATAGCCTGGTGTATTGTCTGGTGTATTGCCTGGTGTATTGCCTGGTGTATTGTCTGGTGTATTGCCTGGTGTATTGTCTGGTGTATTGCCGTGGCACCAGTTGTTGCATAGAAATGTGTGGCTTTAGGCCGTTATGGGGGTCTCCACAGCACTACCATTACCATTGCCATAATAACTACCCCTCCACCGCCCGACACCACCTTCAGCGGCACCCGTTCCCCCACCGACACCAGAACTTAACCCCACTGCACGCCTCCTCAGTCCCCACGCCCATTGATCGTACAAAACCCGCTCCCTCCACCACCTCTAGCGTCGCCAATACACGGGGAAGAGGAGGGAATTCTAGCCGAGCCGAGAGCTGGTCAGGCCGGCACCACACACGGAGAGGGCCGGCACCACACACACACAGGGCCGGCACCACACACACACAGGGCCGGCACCACAGGCAGGCGCCCTCGTCCACAAAGTGCCGTCCCAGGTCTGTCGCTATATTACTCCCACAAGGCAGGAGGACCAACCACTATGTCTCCCTCTTGTCTACCCGCTACCAACTTCCGTCGCCCTGGTCCTTTCACCCACTGCGTTGCCATGACAACGCCTTGCAGGATGGTTGTGGCCGCTGCACAACCTCCCGACCCACACACACCCTCACGCTGCCCTGACCCCCCGGGCTATAATTCCTGACCCGTCCGTCGACAGAACTTACACAACATTTTTCATCTGACGATTTGTGTTTTCACTCTGACTGGAAGACGTGAGGCTAGTCGCTATGTGTCCCGAGAGCTTTAAAATAACTTCAACCTTATGAGGCAGCACTTTGATCACATATCTGTGCTATAGCTTGAACCGATGTGTTGAGGTTATAGTGAAGCAATCATAGGTTTTGACGTGGAAACTGTCCTTTCCTGTCTATTCGAATCCATTACGTTATCTTACGATGACAATGAAATTTCTCAAGCGTGAATTTATCCGGTACGGTACCAGTGGCACAGGCCATAATATAAATGGTAAATTAGATAGCAGACTCAGATATGACTTCTATTAGCCTCTTCACAGTTGGCGGTGCATCACTGGTAGAAGACCCCAGTCCGGGTCCCCATAATACATTATGTTCCGCATAGTCAATGTCCAGAGTTGCATCATGCGCCTTCCCTCCACTTTAATGGATATTCCTCTGTCGCTATAGCTTCACGTTAAAATGTAAATGTCAAATCCCCCTTCTTATGTAGTCTTGTGTAGTTTAAGCTGTGTGAACTGAGATTGGTCTGTCGACCACAGGGTGACTTAGACAGGGTGCGTTGAGTGGGTCAGCCGTCGTTCCGTCCATGCCTCGTCTGTTTGTCTTCACATCCGGGTCCCTGGCAGCCAACGAGTCACCCCGCGGCAGCCGGTTTCCGGTCCAGACAGCGTGAAGCCGTCGGGAGGACCTCAGGCCGTAACCAGGCCGCAAGAAAGGATTTATTATGATAAATCGTCTGTATAAAGTCAGATCAACATTAAATGAAGATTGTGTCGTGTGATTGGTTGATTTTCGATCCCCGGCTTTCACGGGAACAATGTCAGTAGACAGTAAGTGTGGGTAGTGGTCTGAATAGACAGCGACACCTCTCGGGCGGAGCGTGTTTGGCGCGTCTGTATCACATCTCGACAGTAACTACCATTTCAACCGGGGCCGCCCCGATAGCTCAGTGGGTTAGAGCGCTCGCCTTGAGTGCTCTGGTCACCTGGGAGCCTAACGGCACGTGGATCGATGGTTAGAGCCCCGCTGTAGCCATGTCTGTGTGGTCGCAAGATAAAGATCCCATGTCTTTCTTCGTAAAGAGTAGGGGGTTACCCCCGGAGACATGGCTCGACTCTCCTTTCTTTCTCTCATTGACGCGATATGGCCAAAAGTGGTTAAAGCGTCCTGAATATACAACCAACCAACCAACCAACCATTCCAACCACATGTAGACAAACGAACCGACATGGCCGCATGAGCTAATATTGCGATCAATCGTGGAATAACTGATTACTGAGTATTTTTCTTCAACCTTGGGGAAGGCCACGTTTTACAGTCTAAATAAGGGTTGCCGTCATCAGCAAATGTTAAGGTCGACAGCGGGTGGGGGGTCAAAAAAAACTCGTCCAGATTTTTTGATTTTTTTCTCTAGATATGTATCATGCATGGATCTACCTGAAAATGTAATAAACAATATATGTCACTTCACTAAAACAAAAGTTTGGGGCATTTTTGTCAAATTGGCTTGAACATGGCGGTCAATGGGAAAATCCTATAAATGTGTTTTTTTCTCAATGTTTTGAAATCACCTATAAAAACTGGTCGACAGACTTCCCCAAAAAACTGCCTGGTGAAGCCTAGCGTCATGGTGAATACAAAAATAACAAAAAAACGATATGTTACTGAACTAACTTTTGTTCTATAAGCTCTTTTGTAACCAAAATAGGCTATAAAATAGGCCAAAAATGACGAATTGTCACAATTGTGCCTTTCGGCGCATATATGCAATCACTAAATATCTTGGTATTTGCTTGTAATACATCAAATACATGCAAATTTGATGGAGGAAATATTATTTGATGTGACATAGATTGATATTGGTTGCCATTTAACCCTTAAAATAAAAAAAATAAATGAATTTAGTTCTGAAAAACACCGCCAGGCGCCACCCGCTCTCGCCCTTAAACAAAACGCTTGACCCGACGGGGAATCGACCACACAACCCTGCGACCAGAAGTCGGCGATGGTACCGACAGAGCTACCCGGTTGGTGTCAGATTGCGCCGACTTGTGACTGAAACCCTTCTCACCAAATGTGTGCGACCCCCGCTCGTCCAATGGTTAATCTTTGCTGAACTAGTAGCCTTAAGATTACCCATACCCAGCTTATTGTCCTCTGACAAACATTTTTTCAATCTTTTAAATAGTAATGATTCTAGTGTATCAATACAAATATGTAATTTGCCATAAATTGCTACAGTATTTTGCCATATGACGTAAAGACAATTGCAATAAGGCAAATTTTTTTTTTTTTTTTTCCGTAACTAAAATGCAGATATACAACAAGTTCGTCAATTTATCTCACAATATTTAGTTACACTTTAAAGAGCTTGAGAGAGGGTCCCATTTCTTTGCAAAGTTGGAGATTTTGGACGTGTACTTTTATAATTTATAATGATATATAATAGTGTTTTTAATACCGATAAAATTCGGAGCTATATTCATCCATTTACATCTATATATATACTTCTTAGTTATTAAAAATACATGATTAATGAGTTGGCTGTATAAGGTCTTACGTTCACCCAATATACATGACTGAAAATCGACTGGTAAGGATATATTGCATGACTGCATGACTTAACCATCGTACCAAAAGAGACCACAAAGGCTTTATATGCCGGCAACTAAGCAACAAATGTTCTATAGTTTCTGGTTCGCTTCCGCAAAAATCACATCTATCATTGGGTTTTAACTTACATTTATAAAGAAAAACATTCGTCACAAGTGCTCGATGTAAGATTAAATACTGGAAACTTCTCGTACGTTCATTAATGGTACAGTGCAATGGTAAATTATATATTTGACTCCATTTGCCGCTATCTATTTGCTCGTTAAACACTGCTGCCCACTTTTCTTCATTCTTTACATGATAATCCAAGGACCCAACCAGTTTCTATAAACATATTTGCATAGGTGTTGTGAATTTAAAATAGACTTTAAAAACTTTAAAACACTTTTTTCTTAAGAGCTGTTGCTTACAATATACAATATCCAGTGCGTTTTTTAAAGGAAAATGTGGACAAATCATATAGGTTCACAATTGTTGTGTAAGCAGCTTTAAGTCACAATAACTTGTCCGGCTCGTAATGACCTGTACCTAATAGCTTATGTAGGCCCTCCCGCTGGTCCGGTTGTGCTAGGTGCAGCGGCAGCGTGCTCAACCGACAAGTACTTGTCATTGCCGACCGCGCCTCCTCATGGGGGTGGGAGGGGGGACGGGGGGGGGGAGGGGGGCTCTGCGTGTGGGGATGTGTCCGGGGGGTCCGCCCCCCTGTCTACTGAAGTAGGGTAGTTTCGACCCCCTTTAGCAGCACGGGGCGACATTTCTCGTGCTTCAAACCTCTCCACGCTAAGGCGAAGAAGAAACCACACAGCTGCCCGGTAAGTCCATTAGACACCTACTGACATCACCAGGGGGCGACTCTGTCCGTGCTAGCCACGGGAGGGGGGTGGGGGGGGGGGGCTGACATATATATACTGCGCCATATATAAGCCATTAAACGCATATTGAAGCTTGATGAAGAGCCACCCCTCCATCTGTCCACCCCGCCCCTCCCACGGAGACACTGATCAATGTGCCCTGTTCCTGAGTTAGGGGGTTAAATTAATGTACTTATCAGTTCCTCTCCAGTGCGTTAACAAGATGAGTCTGAAGCCTGTTGTGGGCTGAGCTGGCGGCATCACCAACTAGTCTATAACACCCAGCTGCCGGGAGGGGCAGGGGGGGAGGGGCACCCCAAGGGACATGATGTCTCGTGCCCTTCACCCTCCTCGTTCACCCCCCCCCCCGCCCAAATAGACTAGATATACATATTAAGGCCTCTGTGATTCAATCAGTTTGGCCTGAAATGTAAATTAATTTGTTGCCGGACAGCTGGCGGCGTTTGGGGATGCCAGTGAGTATAGCTGGAAGGCATAGCGCCGGAGCTCTCGCTCAGCACAGAGGATGATATGTTTAGTTGGCAAAGACATACATACATAGAGCCGGAGTTCTCCCTCAGCACAGATGATGCCATGTTTGGAGGGCATAGAGCCGGAGCTCTCTCTCAGCACAGAGGATGCCATGTTTGGAGGGCATAGAGCCGGAGCTCTCTCTCAGCACAGAGGATGCCATGTTTGGAAGGCATAGAGCCGGAGCTCTCTCTCAGCACAGAGGATGCCATGTTTGGAGGGCATAGAGCCGGAGCTCTCTCTCAGCACAGAGGATGGCATGTTTGGAGGCCATAGAGCCGGAGCTCTCTCTCAGCACAGTGGATGGTATGTTTGGAGGGCATAGAGCCGGAGTTCTCTCCCAGCACAGAGGATGCCATGTTTGGAGGGCATAGAGCCGGAGCTCTCTCTCAGCACAGAGGATGCCATGTTTGGAGGGCATAGAGCCGGAGCTCTCTCTCAGCACAGAGGATGGCATGTTTGGAGGGCATAGAGCCGGAGCTCTCTCTCAGCACAAAAGATGGTATGTTTGGAGGGCATAGAGCCGGAGCTCTCTCTCAGCACAGAGGATGCCATGTTTGGAGGGCATAGAACCGGAGCTCTCTCTCAGCACAGAGGATGCCATGTTTGCAGGGCATAGAGCCGGAGCTCACGCTCAGCACAGAGGATGCCATGTTTGGAGGGCATAGAGCCGGAGCTCTCTCTCAGCACAGAGGATGCCATGTTTGGAGGGCATAGAGCCGGAGCTCTCTCTCAGCACAGAGGATGCCATGTTTGGAGGGCATAGAGCCGGAGCTCTCTCTCAGCACAGAGGATGCCATGTTTGGAGGGCATAGAGCCGGAGCTCTCGCTCAGCACAGAGGATGCCATGTTTGGAGGGCATAGAGCTGGAGCTCTCGCTCAGCACAGAGGATGCCATGTTTGGAGGGCATAGAGCCGGAGCTCTCGCTCAGCACAGAGGATGCCATGTTTGGAGGGCATAGAGCCGGAGCTCTCGCTCAGCACAGAGGATGCCATGTTTGGAGGGCATAGAGCCGGAGCTCTCTCTCAGCACAGAGGATGCCATGTTTGGAGGGCATAGAGCCCGAGCTCTCGCTCAGCACAGAGGATGCCATGTTTGGAGGGCATAGAGCCGGAGCTCTCTCTCAGCACAGAGGATGCCATGTTTGGAGGGCATAGAGCCGGAGCTCTCGCTCAGCACAGAGGATGCCATGTTTGGAGGGCATAGAGCCGGAGCTCTCTCTCAGCACAGAGGATGCCATGTTTGGAGGGCATAGAGCCGGAGCTCTCTCTCAGCACAGAGGATGCCATGTTTGCAGGGCATAGAGCCGGAGCTCTCTCTCAGCACAGAGGATGCCATGTTTGGAGGGCATAGAGCCGGAGCTCTCTCTCAGCACAGAGGATGCCATGTTTGGAGGGCATAGAGCCGGAGCTCTCTCTCAGCACAGAGGATGCCATGTTTGGAGGGCATAGAGCCGGAGCTCTCTCTCCGCACAGAGGATGCCATGTTTGGAGGGCATAGAGCCGGAGCTCTCTCTCTCAGCACAGAGGATGCCACGTTTGGAGGGCATAGAGCCGGAGCTCTCTCTCAGCACAGAGGATGCCATGTTTGGAGGGCATAGAGCCGGAGCTCTCTCTCAGCACAGAGGATGCCATGTTTGGAGGGCATAGAGCCGGAGCTCTCTCTCAGCACAGAGGATGCCATGTTTGGAGGGCATAGAGCCGGAGCTCTTTCTCAGCACAGAGGATGCCATGTTTGGAGGGCATAGAGCCGGAGCTCTTTCTCAGCACAGAGGATGTCATGTTTGGAGGGCATAGACCCGGAGCTCTCGCTCAGCACAGAGGATGCCATGTTTGGAGGGCATAGAGCCGGAGCTCTCGCTCAGCACAGAGGATGCCATGTTTGGAGGGCATAGAGCCGGAGCTCTCGCTCAGCATAGAGGATGCCATGTTTGGAGGGCATAGAGCCGGAGCTCTCTCTCAGCACAGAGGATGCCATGTTTGGAGGACATAGAGCCGGAGCTCTCTCTCAGCACAGAGGATGCCATGTTTGGAGGACATAGAGCCGGAGCTCTCTCTCAGCACAGAGGATGTCATGTTTGGACGGCATAGAGCCGGAGCTCTCGCTCAGCACAGAGGATGCCATGTTTGGAGGGCATAGAGCCGGAGCTCTCTCTCAGCACAGAGGATGTCATGTTTGGAGGGCATAGACCCGGAGCTCTCGCTCAGCACAGAGGATGCCATGTTTGGAGGGCATAGAGCCGGAGCCCTCGCTCAGCACAGAGGATGCCATGTTTGGAGGGCATAGAGCCGGAGCGCTCTCTCAGCACAGAGGATGCCATGTTTGGAGGGCATAGAGCCGGAGCTCTCTCTCAGCACAGAGGATGCCATGTTTGGAGGGCATAGAGCCGGAGCTCCCTCTCAGCACAGAGGATGCCATGTTTAGAGGGCATAGAGCCGGAGCTCTCTCTCAGCACAGTGGATGCCATGTTTGGAGGGCATAGAGCCGGAGCTCTCTCTCAGCACAGAGGATGCCAGGTTTGGAGGGCATAGAACCGGAGCTCTCTCTCAGCACAGAGGATGCCATGTTTAGTTGGCAAAGACATACATACAGAAAATCTGCGCACGCAAAACAAATTGATTTTACTAAACCTAATTGGGTGTATTTTGAACGAAATATCACTAGGCAACACATCGATACGGTTACTCTCATTATCACCAGTGTCTGTTTCGGATTGGTTATTTTATTTGATGAGGTTCACAACGGCGCATGAACAAATAAAATCATTATTATAAACACCACCCATTACAGTAACTACACTTTTATACCCGCTGCAGACCCTGTAAACATCTGTGACCCTATGTAGACCCCCTGTAGACCCCTGGTATACCCTATATAGACCCCTGTAGAGCCCCTGTAGACCCCCTGTAGACCGCCTGTAGACCCTCTGTAGACCCCCTGTAGACCCCCTGTAGACCCTGTAGTCCCCCTGCAGACCCTCTGTAGACCCTCTGTAGACCCCCTGTGACCCCAGTCAGACCCCCTGTAGACCTTCTGTAGACCCTCTGTAGACCCCCTGTAGACCCCCTGTAGACCCCTGTTAGACCCCCTGTAGACCCTCTGTCCACCCCCTGGTGTCTGACCCAAAGTTCCCCCCCCCCCTGTCATTGTCGGGAACTGGACCTCCCTGGGTCGGCCTATATTCCCTGTGCTTCACAGTGATAAAGTGTCACGATAGTGCTACTCCATTCTTATTCCCCACATAACTCTAGACAAAAGCCAACCGTTTTTACGTCGCCATGCCAACAGTAGCGTGATTTCCTATATACCGGGCGATATTACGTGATAAGTCTTAACCGCCGCATTGTACCAGAGACAGCGCACGACCATCGCCTCTCTACTAGTTTTGGGTTCCTTGGCTTCACCTCGTGGCAGAGACTAAATCAACATCCTAGCAATCCGTTAGTGTTGAACCACGTAACAGCAATTTATATTATTAAATTACAACATAGCTTCGTCTTGCGCGCTGGGATGAAAGCGGAAAAACTTTCTCGGGATTCGAGGAATCCGTGACTCGGTGGTTTTCAGGCGACATCTGCACATGCGTGGGTCAAACCAGGCCAAGGCAATGGGGATAGGTCTACCCGGGACATTGAGAGGTCTACCCGGGACATTGAGAGGTCTACCCGGGACATGGAGAGTTCTACCCGGGACATGGATAGGTCTACCCGGGACATGGAGAGGTCTACCCGGGACATGGAGAGTTCTACCCGGGACATGGAGAGTTCTACCCGGGACATGGAGAGTTCTACCCGGGACATGGATAGGTCTACCCGGGACATGGAGAGGTCTACCCGGGACATGGAGAGGTCTACCCGGGACATGGAGAGTTCTACCCGGGACATGGAGAGGTCTACCCGGGACATGGAGAGTTCTACCCGGGACATGGAGAGTTCTACCCGGGACATGGATAGGTCTACCCGGGACATGGAGAGTTCTACCCGGGACATGGAGAGGTCTACCCGGGACATGGAGAGGTCTACCCGGGACATGGATAGGTCTACCCGGGACATGGAGAGGTCTACCCGGGACATGGAGAGTTCTACCCGGGACATGGAGAGGTCTACCCGGGACATGGAGAGTTCTACCCGGGACATGGAGAGTTCTACCCGGGACATGGAGAGTTCTACCCGGGACATGGAGAGGTCTACCCGGGACATGGAGAGGTCTACCCGGGACATGGAGAGGTCTACCCGGGACATGGAGAGTTCTACCCGGGACATGGAGAGGTCTACCCGGGACATGGAGAGTTCTACCCGGGACATGGAGAGTTCTACCCGGGACATGGAGAGGTCTACCCGGGACATGGAGAGTTCTACCCGGGACATGGAGAGGTCTACCCGGGACATGGAGAGTTCTACCCGGGACATGGAGAGTTCTACCCGGGACATGGAGGGTTCTACCCGAGACATGGACCCGGGACATGGAGAGGTCTACCCGGGACATGGAGGGTTCTACCCGGGACATGGAGAGGTCTACCCGGGACATGGAGAGGTCTACCCGGGACATGGAGAGGTCTACTCGGGACATGGAGAGGTCTACCCGGGACATGGAGAGTTCTACCCGGGACATGGAGAGGTCTACCCGGGACATGGAGAGGTCTACTCGGGACATGGAGAGGTCTACCCGGGACATGGAGAGTTCTACCCGGGACATGGAGAGGTCTACCCGGGACATGGAGAGGTCTACCCGGGACATGGAGAGGTCTACCCGGGACATGGAGAGGTCTACTCGGGACATGGAGAGGTCTACCCGGGACATGGAGAGGTCTACCCGGGACATTGAGAGGTCTAGTCGGGACATTGAGAGGTCTACCCGGGACATTGAGAGGTCTACCCGAGACATGGATAGGTTTACCCGGGACATTGAGAGCTCTACCCGGGACATGGATAGGTTTACCCGGGACATTGAGAGGTCTACCGGGGACATGGATAGGTCTACCCGGGACATGGAGATGTCTACCCGGGACATTGAGAGGTCTACCCGGGACATTGAGAGGTCTACCCGGGACATTGAGAGGTCTACCCGGAACATGGATAGGTCTACCCGGGACATCGAGAGGTCTACCCGGGACATTGAGAGGTCTACCCGGAACATGGATAGGTCTACCCGGGACACTGAGAGGTCTACTCGGGACACTGAGAAGGTCTACCGGGGTCATGGATAGGTCTACCCGGGACATTGAGAGTTCTACCCGGGGCATGGAGAGGTCTACCCGGGACATGGAGAGGTCTACCCAGGACATGGAGAGGTCTACCCGGGACATGGAGAGGTCTACCCAGGACATGGAGAGATCTACCCGGGACATGGAGAGGTCTACCCGGGACATGGAGAGGTCTACCCGGGACATGGAGAGTTCTACCCGGGACATGGAGAGGTCTACTCGGGACATGGAGAGGTCTACCCGGGACATGGAGAGATCTACCCGGGACATGGAGAGATCTACCCGCAACATTGAGAGGTCTACCCGGGACATTGAGAGGTCAACCACCAGGCGTACCTTGTACCATCTCGTCGTGCCGGCCAACACTGTCCTTCTCCTAATGCCATGCAACAGATACATACATTATTAAACCCCGCTGTCTAGGCATTTGGCTAACAATGATCTCTCACCCCCACACGAAATCAATGGCCGATTACACGTTCCCAAGGCGTCATGTATGGATTCAGCGAGGGAGGTGAGGTGGAGGGGGGGGGGAGGGGGTAGGCGGTGTGCTAGCATTCTTGCATGATCCTGGTGTGTTGGTAGGTCCAATTATATACATTTGGTGAGTGGTACGAGGGGAGGGGAAGAGTGGGGTGGGGGGGTGGGGGGTTCTGAGCAAACCAAAGCTAATCATACCACGTCACTATGAAGGTCACATTGACCAAAGATCGACAGTCTGTGGGTGATATGGCTACCAGGCGGGGTGATATGGCTACCAGGCGGGGTGACACAGCTGCCAGGCTGGGTGATATGGCTACCAGGCGGGGTGATATGGCTACCAGGCGGGGTGACACAGCTGCCAGGCTGGGTGATATGGCTACCAGGCGGGGTGACACGGTTACCAGGCGGGGTGATATGGCTACCAGGCGGGGTGATATGGCTACCAGGCGGGGTGACATGGCTACCAGGCGGGGTGACACAGCTGCCAGGCGGGGTGATATGGCTACCAGGCGGGGTGACATGGCTACCAGGCGGGGTGACATGTCTACCAGGCGGGGTGACATGTCTACCAGGCGGGGTGACATGGCTACCAGGTGGGGTGACACAGCTGCCAGGCGGGGTGATATGGCTACCGGGCGGGGTGATATGGCTACCAGGCGGGGTGATATGGCTACCAGGCGGGGTGATATGGCTACCAGGCGGGGTGATATGGCTACCAGGCGGGGTGATATGGCTACCAGGCGGGGTGACACGGTTACCAGGCGGGTTGATATGGCTACCAGGCGGGGCGACATGATTACCAGGCTGTGTGACACGGTTACCAGGCGGGGTGATATGGCTACCAGGCGGGGTAACACGGCTACCAGGCGGGGTAAAATAGCTACCAGGCGGGGTGACATGGCTACCAGGCGGGGTGATATGGCTACCAGGCGGGATGACTGGGCTACCAGGGGGGTGAAATGGCTACCAGGCGGGGTGACATGACTACCAGGCGGGATGACTGGGCTACCAGGGGGGGGTGACATGGCTACCAGGCGGGGTGACATGGCTACCAGGCGGGGTGACATGGCTACCAGGCGGGGTGACATGGCTACCAGGCGGGGTGCCATGGCTACCAAGCGTCACTTAGCTACCAGGCTGGGAGCTTGGCTACAGGGGTGACTTGGCTACCAGGCCGGGGGCTTGGCTACCGGGGGGGGACTTGGTTACCAGGCTGGGGGTGGGGGCGGGGTCGTCCCCCCGGCGATCAGAGGAATGAGGGGGGAGCACGGGAGTCAATCGAGCCATGTTACCAGCGGCCGCCACAGGGCGTGGGGGGGGGGGGCATGGGAACGAAAGAAACATAAAGCGGTGATAGATCCAGAGGACAAAAAGACAGTAGGAGCATGAGGTTGGGAAGGGGTTAGAACGCTGTGGAGGGAGACAGTAGGAGTATGAGGTTGGGAAGGGGTTAGAACGCTGTGGAGGGAGACAGTAGGAGTATGAGGTTGGGAAGGGGTTAGAACGCTGTGGAGGGAGACAGTAGGAGTATGAGATTGGGAAGGGGTTAGAACGCTGTGGAGGGAGACAGTAGGAGTATGAGGTTGGGAAGGGGTTAGAACGCTGTGAAGGGAGACAGTAGGAGTATGAGGTTGGGAAGGGGTTAGAACGCTGTGGAGGGAGACAGTAGGAGTATGAGGTTGGGAAGGGGTTAGAACGCTGTGGAGGGAGACAGTAGGAGTATGAGGTTGGGAAGGGGTTAGAACGCTGTGGAGGGAGACAGTAGGAGTATGAGATTGGGAAGGGGTTAGAACGCTGTGGAGGGAGACAGTAGGAGTATGAGGTTGGGAAGGGGTTAGAACGCTGTGGAGGGAGACAGTAGGAGTATGAGGTTGGGAAGGGGTTAGAACGCTGTGGAGGGAGACAGTAGGAGTATGAGATTGGGAAGGGGTTAGAACGCTGTGGAGGGAGACAGTAGGAGTATGAGGTTGGGAAGGGGTTAGAACGCTGTGGAGGGAGACAGTAGGAGTATGAGGTTGGGAAGGGGTTAGAACGCTGTAGAGGGAGACAGTAGGAGTATGAGGTTGGGAAGGGGTTAGAACGCTGTGGAGGGAGACAGTAGGAGTATGAGGTTGGGAAGGGGTTAGAACGCTGTGGAGGGAGACAGTAGGAGTATGAGGTTGGGAAGGGGTTAGAACGCTGTGGAGGGAGACAGTAGGAGTATGAGGTTGGGAAGGGGTTAGAACGCTGTGGAGGGAGACAGTAGGAGTATGAGGTTGGGAAGGGGTTAGAACGCTGTGGAGGGAGACAGTAGGAGTATGAGATTGGGAAGGGGTTAGAACGCTGTGGAGGGAGACAGTAGGAGTATGAGATTGGGAAGGGGTTAGAACGCTGTGGAGGGAGACAGTAGGAGTATGAGGTTGGGAAGGGGTTAGAACGCTGTGGAGGGAGACAGTAGGAGTATGAGATTGGGAAGGGGTTAGAACGCTGTGGAGGGAGACAGTAGGAGTATGAGGTTGGGAAGGGGTTAGAACGCTGTGGAGGGAGACAGTAGGAGTATGAGGTTGGGAAGGGGTTAGAACGCTGTGGAGGGAGACAGTAGGAGTATGAGGTTGGGAAGGGGTTAGAACGCTGTGGAGGGAGACAGTAGGAGTATGAGGTTGGGAAGGGGTTAGAACGCTGTGGAGGGAGACAGTAGGAGTATGAGGTTGGGAAGGGGTTAGAACGCTGTGGAGGGAGACAGTAGGAGTATGAGGTTGGGAAGGGGTTAGAACGCTGTGGAGGGAGACAGTAGGAGTATGAGATTGGGAAGGGGTTAGAACGCTGTGGAGGGAGACAGTAGGAGTATGAGGTTGGGAAGGGGTTAGAACGCTGTGGAGGGAGACAGTAGGAGTATGAGATTGGGAAGGGGTTAGAACGCTGTGGAGGGAGACAGTAGGAGTATGAGGTTGGGAAGGGGTTAGAACGCTGTGGAGGGAGACAGTAGGAGTATGAGGTTGGGAAGGGGTTAGAACGCTGTGGAGGGAGACAGTAGGAGTATGAGGTTGGGAAGGGGTGAGAACGCTGTGGAGGGAGACAGTAGGAGTATGAGGTTGGGAAGGGGTTAGAACGCTGTGGAGGGAGACAGTAGGAGTATGAGGTTGGGAAGGGGTTAGAACGCTGTGGAGGGAGACAGTAGGAGTATGAGGTTGGGAAGGGGTTAGAACGCTGTGGAGGGAGACAGTAGGAGTATGAGGTTGGGAAGGGGTTAGAACGCTGTGGAGGGAGACAGTAGGAGTATGAGGTTGGGAAGGGGTTAGAACGCTGTGGAGGGAGACAGTAGGAGTATGAGGTTGGGAAGGGGTGAGAACGCTGTGGAGGGAGACAGTAGGAGTATGAGGTTGGGAAGGGGTTAGAACGCTGTGGAGGGAGACAGTAGGAGTATGAGGTTGGGAAGGGGTTAGAACGCTGTGGAGGGAGACAGTAGGAGTATGAGGTTGGGAAGGGGTTAGAACGCTGTGGAGGGAGACAGTAGGAGTATGAGGTTGGGAGGGGGTTAGAACGCTGTGGAGGGAGACAGTAGGAGTATGAGGTTGGGAAGGGGTTAGAACGCTGTGGAGGGAGACAGTAGGAGTATGAGGTTGGGAAGGGGTTAGAACGCTGTGGAGGGAGACAGTAGGAGTATGAGGTTGGGAAGGGGTTAGAACGCTGTGGAGGGAGACAGTAGGAGTATGAGGTTGGGAAGGGGTGAGAACGCTGTGGAGGGAGACAGTAGGAGTATGAGGTTGGGAAGGGGTGAGAACGCTGTGGAGGGAGACAGTAGGAGTATGAGGTTGGGAAGGGGTTAGAACGCTGTGGAGGGAGACAGTAGGAGTATGAGGTTGGGAAGGGGTTAGAACGCTGTGGAGGGAGACAGTAGGAGTATGAGGTTGGGAAGGGGTTAGAACGCTGTGGAGGGAGACAGTAGGAGTATGAGGTTGGGAGGGGGTTAGAACGCTGTGGAGGGAGACAGTAGGAGTATGAGGTTGGGAAGGGGTGAGAACGCTGTGGAGGGAGACAGTAGGAGTATGAGGTTGGGAAGGGGTGAGAACGCTGTGGAGGGAGACAGTAGGAGTATGAGGTTGGGAAGGGGTTAGAACGCTGTGGAGGGAGACAGTAGGAGTATGAGGTTGGGAAGGGGTGAGAACGCTGTGGAGGGAGACAGTAGGAGTATGAGGTTGGGAAGGGGTTAGAACGCTGTGGAGGGAGACAGTAGGAGTATGAGGTTGGGAAGGGGTGAGAACGCTGTGGAGGGAGACAGTAGGAGTATGAGGTTGGGAAGGGGTTAGAACGCTGTGGAGGGAGACAGTAGGAGTATGAGGTTGGGAAGGGGTTAGAACGCTGTGGAGGGAGACAGTAGGAGTATGAGGTTGGGAAGGGTTAGAACGCTGTGGAGGGAGACAGTAGGAGTATGAGGTTGGGAAGGGGTTAGAACGCTGTGGAGGGAGATATTGAGAGGACACGTTGAGGAGAGATTGGAGTGTGGTTGTAGCGGCGTGGGAGGTGGGGTCGGTTGGAGGGGGGGGGGGTGAAAGTGAGGAAGGTTGGGGTGCTGACCTGGCAGGGGAGGGGACGAAGCAAAACGGTCGGGCCTCGGTCGGCCAATCACACTTTGCTTCCTTGAGTGTATCAGGAGAAAGAAGAAATCATACCAGGTCAATTCCATGTTAACATTGCATTCAAGGAGACCGTCACCGGCTGCCTTATATTTTCGGAATCCTAGTTCATATTTTTTAAATATTCCCGTCAATCAACATTATGACACGAAACAAACTCTAACCCCCAGTAATATAATTCAGAGATATACTTACAGCAGTAATTACCGATGGTTGCTTCCATTGTTAGTGTGATTATGTGACTGTGGGCCATGTTTCTGCTGATAGCCTAGATTGCTGTGCATCAGTGGGTGCGTTTCTTTGGCCCCGGACCGGTAGGCCGCCCGTTATACTCCACCTCTTCCCGGCCTGCCGATAGGGCTACGCCGAATGTCAATGAAATGTTCACACCGGTCATGTTCGGTTCAATTAGAGGCAATGGAACCAGCCTAGACATTCACTTTTCAATCAGCCGCCATCTTCTCCCGAATGTCTCGTGCTGTTTTGAACGGGGCACATCGGGATACCGAATGGCTGCGCGCGCACCCATACCCGGGTGAAAGAAGTTTCGTTATACCGATGCGTAATGTGCGTATTCAGCCCTACCTTGGGGATATACCCGGGTTACCAAAAAAATGGGGGGGCCTCCCTGGTGTAGTGGTTAGCGCACTAGACCGCAGATCAATAGGTCCTGGGTTCGAATCCGGGCTCGGGCACCTAATCTGGGGCATGTTTCATTCCTTCATCCTTCATCGTCTCGGGAGGTTCCTTGGCCCAATTTAGCCTGTATGTGCACAAAAGTGGCCTAAAACACCAACATTCCATTCCATTCCAAAAAAATGCGCCAAGTGCGTCACAAGACTATGTGTAGGTAGGTTTGTGCTTTATTGCTGCACAAGACTGTAGTTAAATCTGTGCTTCAGTACGTCACAGTACTGCATGAGTATGATTCAGTACGTCACAAGACTGAAGGGAAATATGTGTTTTAGTACGTCACAAAACTGAAGGGAAGTATGTGTTTTAGTAAGACACAAGACTGAAGGGAAGTATGTGTTTTAGTACGTCACAAGACTGAAGGGAAGTATGTGTTTTAGTACGACACAAGACTGAAGGGAAGTATGTGTTTTAGTACGTCACAAGACTGAAGGGAAGTATGTGTTTTAGTACGTCACAAGACTGAAGGGAAGTGTGTGTTTTAGTACGTCACACCACTGTAGTTAAGTCTTTCCTTTTGTACCCCACAATACTGTAGGTAAGTCTGCGCTAGAAAGCGACAAAACTTAGGAATTGTTAGCTGAGGAAAGATTTTTACCATATTTTTTTACAAGGTGTATGCAGGCAAGATTTTTTGTTCTGTAAAGTTACCGTCTGTGCCGTGTGTGTGCTGTTCACCGTCGGCGAACATGACATGACGTAACGGTGGAGTGACTTACCGCAAGGGGCTACACGATGAGCAAAGTTCCTCCGCCAGAGCGCACCACGCGACCGGACGGGCCGAACCCAGGCAGATACTGCGAGCACCCGCCAAGGTAATTAACAGGTAATTAATGTTGAAATCCCATGTTGTCGTTGTCGTGTTTTCTTGGCTTAACAACGCGCCCGGAGCGCCCCAAGCACGCTGAGCGATTGTCTCAATACATTTCATTCACGTACCGCTCACCGAGACCTCCATATCCACCCACCCCTGGCTGCACCCCACCCCTGAACCTACCCGACCCACATGCAATGTATCCCACACTCCCCCGTCCCTGGCTGGTCCTGACCCTGTACCCCCTACTCTCTCGTATCTGGCTGATCCTGACCCTGTGCCCCCTAATCTCTCGTCCCTGGCTGATCCTGACCCTATGCCACCTACTCTCCCGTCCCTAGCTGATCCTGACCTGTACCCCTGCTCTCCCGTCCCTAGCTGATCCTGACCTGTACCCCCTACTCGTCCGTCCCTAGCTGATCCTGACCTGTACCCCCTACTCGTCCGTCCCTAGCTGATCCTGACTCTATAGCCTCTACTCTCCCGTCCCTGGCTGATCCTGACCTGTACCCCTGCTCTCTCGTCCCTGGCTGATCCTGACCCTATAGCCTCTATTCTCCCGTCCCTGGCTGATCCTGACCCTGTACCCCCTACTCGTCCGTCCCTAGCTGATCCTGACCTGTACCCCCTACTCGTCCGTCCCTAGCTGATCCTGACTCTATAGCCTCTACTCTCCCGTCCCTAGCTGATCCTGACTCTATAGCCTCTACTCTCCCGTCCCTGGTTGATCCTGACCTGTACCCCTGCTCTCCCGTCCCTAGCTGATCCTGACCTGTACCCCTGCTCTCTCGTCCCTGGCTGATCCTGACCCTATAGCCTCTACTCTCCCGTCCCTGGCTGATCCTGACCCTGTACCCCCTACTCGTCCGTCCCTAGCTGATCCTGACTCTATAGCCTCTACTCTCCCGTCCCTAGCTGATCCTGACTCTATAGCCTCTACTCTCTCGTCCCTGGCTGATCCTGACCCTATGCCACCTACTCTCCCGTCCCTAGCTGATCCTGACCTGTACCCCTGCTCTCCCGTCCCTAGCTGATCCTGACCTGTACCCCTGCTCTCCCGTCCCTAGCTGATCCTGACCTGTACCCCTGCTCTCCCGTCCCTAGCTGATCCTGACCTGTACCCCCTACTCGTCCGTCCCTAGCTGATCCTGACCCTATAGCCTCTACTCTCCCGTCCCTAGCTGATCCTGACCCTATAGCCTCTACTCTCCCGTCCCTAGCTGATCCTGACCTGTACCCCCTACTCGTCCGTCCCTAGCTGATCCTGACCTGTACCCCTGCTCTCCCGTCCCTAGCTGATCCTGACCTGTACCCCCTAGTCGTCCGTCCCTAGCTGATCCTGACCTGTACCCCTGCTCTCCCGTCCCTAGCTGATCCTGACCCTATAGCCTCTACTCTCCCGTCCCTAGCTGATCCTGACCTGTACCCCCTACTCTCCCGTCCCTAGCTGATCCTGACCTGTACCCCCTACTCTCCCGTCCCTAGCTGATCCTGACCTGTATCCCTGCTCTCGCGTCCCTAGCTGATCCTGACCTGTACCCTCTACTCTCCCGTCCCTAGCTGATCCTGACCCTATAGCCTCTCCTCCCCCGTCCCTGGCTGATCCTGACCCTGTACCCCCCTACTCGCCCGTCCCTAGCTGATCCTGACCTGTACCCCTGCTCTCCCGTCCCTAGCTGATCCTGACCTGTACCCCTGCTCTCCCGTCCCTAGCTGATCCTGACCTGTACCCTCTACTCGCCCGTCCCTAGCTAATCCTGACCTGTACCTCCTACTCTCCCGTCCCTAGCTGATCCTGACCTGTACCCCTGCTCTCCCGTCCCTAGCTGATCCTGACCTGTACCCCTGCTCTCCCGTCCCTAGCTGATCCTGACCTGTACCCCTGCTCTCCCGTCCCTAGCTGATCCTGACCCTATAGCCTCTACTCTCCCGTCCCTAGCTGATCCTGACCTGTACCCCCTACTCTCCCGTCCCTAGCTGATCCTGACCTGTACCCCCTACTCTCCCGTCCCTAGCTGATCCTGACCTGTACCCCTGCTCTCCCGTCCCTAGCTGATCCTGACCTGTACCCTCTACTCTCCCGTCCCTAGCTGATCCTGACCCTATAGCCTCTACTCTCCCGTCCCTGGCTGATCCTGACCCTGTACCCCTCTACTCGCCCGTCCCTAGCTGATCCTGACCTGTACCCCTGCTCTCCCGTCCCTAGCTGATCCTGACCTGTACCCCTGCTCTCCCGTCCCTAGCTGATCCTAAACTGTACCCTCTACTCGCCCGTCCCTAGCTGATCCTGACCTGTACCCCCTACTCGCCCGCCCCTGGCTGATCCTGACCCTATAGCCTCTACTCTCCCGTCCCTGGCTGATCCTGACCCTGTACCCCCCTACTCGCCCCGCCCCTGGCTGATCCTGACCCTGTACCCCCCCATTCCTCCCGTCCCCGGCCTACCCCCTCCGCCCCTGCTCACCCACCCCCACCTCCCTAATCACCCTCACCCCACCCCCCACCCACCCGCGCCGTCCGGGTCTGGTCCTACGTCTGTCCGCCCAGTTGAACCATAAATCCCTGTCGCTGTTGGCTACACGGGGAGCAGCGCGCCGGGATCAGAGCCACCGAATCCCGATGATCCATATGTCAGACGTCCCTGGATCCGCCCTTTGAAGGTTGACCTTTCTGGATGCGGCTCCGGGACACACGTCCTAAGCCCGCTCCGGGCCCTGTGAGATCCGGAGTCTCCCTATGCCAGCCTGCCCGCCCCGGTCGGGGGGGGGGGTCGCCCCGGGGGGAGGGGGGTGGGCCCCCCCAAACCCCCCTAGCCCGCCGGGTCATCCACTGACTTAAGGAGACTTCACAAAGCAAGTGGCTACGTGATCACGTGACAAAAACCAACGTTGGAACAGTGCGCGAGACTTCCACCTTAGTCTCTCGCGAGATTTGATCTCAGCCCCACAGTCTATCCACCCATCCCCGCGATTTATGCCGAAGTGATGTAAGACATCAGCACGGAGCAAATGATCTTCCCCGTAGGGGGGGGGGGGGGTGGGCATCGGGTCAGAATCAATCCAGGCAGGACTGGTGGACTGATCAGGGCAGAAATGGAGGTCAATCACTCAATATACGGACCAGGTAATCCATATATATAACAACCTGTATTCCGTCCACACCTCACGTCGCCCAGGGCCACTGTATGCCGGGTATAATTTAACATCATGTACAATGCATGTTATGTTTATTTGCATATATTATTGTATATAATATGCATGGGCTCACCCTTTGTTTCCTCGCCCGGCATCCAACATACCGATTCCCTGTCTTGTTTCAGCCAGTTCTGTGGGCTTAGTTACATATCAAGCCCTTTCGGCTACAAGTTTTCTTTCTTTTTCAAACCCATACCAGTTTATTACGGTGTCAGTTTCCATCGCATATCTATTTTTACCTGTAATTCATGTACTTGTCCACCCACATATCGATCTGTTAGCCTACATATAGAGTTCCCTATCGACCCGCCCCCTATCGAGTGCTGTCCATGTTGACCTAGTAACATGATTTCGGACATCTAGACAGAGCAGCCTCTGTCATATTTACCGTCTCTTTGCCAAGGTTATGCCACCAGTCAGATATATCCCGCTCCAATTGTTTCCGTACCTACGGTGTGAATATCAATCTCCTGGCGCGGCCTAATTAACTCAGCTGTACCTAACGGTGTGAATATCAATCTCCTGGCGTGGCCTAATTAACTCATCTGTACCTAACGGTGTGAATATCAATCTCCTGGCGCGGCCTAATTAACTCATCTGTACCTAACGGTGTGAATATCAATCTCCTGGCGCGGCCTAATTAACTCAGCTGTACCTAACGGTGTGAATATCAATCTCCTGGCGCGGCCTAATTAACTCATCTGTACCTAACGGTGTGAATATCAATCTCCTGGCGTGGCCTAATTAACTCATCTGTACCTAACGGTGTGAATATCAATCTCCTGGCGTGGCCTAATTAACTCATCTGTACCTAACGGTGTGAATATCAATCTCCTGGCGTGGCCTAATTAACTCATCTGTACCTAACGGTGTGAATATCAATCTCCTGGCGCGGCCTAATTAACTCATCTGTACCTAACGGTGTGAATATCAATCTCCTGGCGCGGCCTAATTAACTCATCTTTACCATTCCTCCAGCCCCACCCCCTCACCTCCACAAAATACTCCTACCTCCAGCCCCACCCCCCCCCCACCTCCATAAAATACCCATTCCTCCAGCCCCAGCCCCCCACCTCCATACACATCCCTCCAGCCCCACCCCCTCACCTCCATAAAAGACCCACCCCTCCAGCCCCACCCCCTCACCTCCGTACAAGATCCATCCCTCCAGCCCCACCCCCCTCACTTCCATACAAGACCCCTACCTCCAGCCCCACCCCCTCATCTCCGTACAAGACCCCTACCTCCAGCCCCACCCCCTCATCTCCATACAAGACCCCTACCTCCAGCCCCACCCCCTCATCTCCGTACAAGACCCCTACCTCCAGCCCCACCCCCTCACCTCCATAAAAGACCCATCCCTCCAGCCCCACCCCCTCACCTCCATAAAAGACCCATCCCTCCAGCCCCACCCCCTCATCTCCATACAAGACCCCTACCTCCAGCCCCACCCCCTCATCTCCATACAAGACCCATCCCTCCAGCCCCACCCCCTCACCTCCATAAAAGACCCACCCCTCCAGCCCCACCCCCTCACCTCCATAAAAGACCTATCCCACCAGCCCCACCCCCTCACCTCCGTACAAGATCCATCCCTCCAGCCCCACCCCCCTCACTTCCATACAAGACCCCTACCTCCAGCCCCACCCCCTCATCTCCGTACAAGACCCCTACCTCCAGCCCCACCCCCTCATCTCCGTACAAGACCCCTACCTCCAGCCCCACCCCCTCATCTCCATACAAGACCCCTCCCTCCAGCCCCACCCCCTCATCTCCATACAAGACTCCTACCTCCAGCCCCACCCCCTCATCTCCGTACAAGACCCATCCCTCCAGCCCCACCCCCTCACCTCCATACAAGACCCATCCCTCCAGCCCCACCCCCCTCACCTCCATACAAGACCCACCCCTCCAGCCCCACCCCCCTCACCTCCATACAAGACCCACCCCTCCAGCCCCACCCCCTCACTTCCATACAAGACCCCTCCCTCCAGCCCCACCCCCTCACCTCCATACAAGACCCATCCCTCCAGCCCCACCCCCCTCACCTCCATACAAGACCCACCCCTCCAGCCCCACCCCCTCACTTTCATACAAGACCCCTACCTCCAGCCCCACCCCCCTCACTTCCATACAAGACCCATCCCTCCAGCCCCACCCCCCTCACTTCCATACAAGACCCATCCCTCCAGCCCCACCCCCCTCACCTCCATACAAGACCCACCCCTCCAGCCCCACCCCCTCACTTCCATACAAGACCCCTCCCTCCAGCCCCACCCCCTCACCTCCATACAAGACCCATCCCTCCAGCCCCACCCCCCTCACTTTCATACAAGACCCCTACCTCCAGCCCCACCCCCCTCCACCCTCACCCCACCCCCCACCCACCCGCGCCGTCCGGGTCTGGTCCTACGTCTGTCCGCCCAGTTGAACCATAAATCCCTGTCGCTGTTGGCTACACGGGGAGCAGCGCGCCGGGATCAGAGCCACCGAATCCCGATGATCCATATGTCAGACGTCCCTGGATCCGCCCTTTGAAGGTTGACCTTTCTGGATGCGGCTCCGGGACACACGTCCTAAGCCCGCTCCGGGCCCTGTGAGATCCGGAGTCTCCCTATGCCAGCCTGCCCGCCCCGGTCGGGGGGGGGGGGGGTCGCCCCGGGGGGAGGGGGGTGGGCCCCCCCAAACCCCCCTAGCCCGCCGGGTCATCCACTGACTTAAGGAGACTTCACAAAGCAAGTGGCTACGTGATCACGTGACAAAAACCAACGTTGGAACAGTGCGCGAGACTTCCACCTTAGTCTCTCGCGAGATTTGATCTCAGCCCCACAGTCTATCCACCCATCCCCGCGATTTATGCCGAAGTGATGTAAGACATCAGCACGGAGCAAATGATCTTCCCCGTAGGGGGGGGGGGGTGGGCATCGGGTCAGAATCAATCCAGGCAGGACTGGTGGACTGATCAGGGCAGAAATGGAGGTCAATCACTCAATATACGGACCAGGTAATCCATATATATAACAACCTGTATTCCGTCCACACCTCACGTCGCCCAGGGCCACTGTATGCCGGGTATAATTTAACATCATGTACAATGCATGTTATGTTTATTTGCATATATTATTGTATATAATATGCATGGGCTCACCCTTTGTTTCCTCGCCCGGCATCCAACATACCGATTCCCTGTCTTGTTTCAGCCAGTTCTGTGGGCTTAGTTACATATCAAGCCCTTTCGGCTACAAGTTTTCTTTCTTTTTCAAACCCATACCAGTTTATTACGGTGTCAGTTTCCATCGCATATCTATTTTTACCTGTAATTCATGTACTTGTCCACCCACATATCGATCTGTTAGCCTACATATAGAGTTCCCTATCGACCGCCCCCTATCGAGTGCTGTCCATGTTGACCTAGTAACATGATTTCGGACATCTAGACAGAGCAGCCTCTGTCATATTTACCGTCTCTTTGCCAAGGTTATGCCACCAGTCAGATATATCCCGCTCCAATTGTTTCCGTACCTACGGTGTGAATATCAATCTCCTGGCGCGGCCTAATTAACTCAGCTGTACCTAACGGTGTGAATATCAATCTCCTGGCGTGGCCTAATTAACTCATCTGTACCTAACGGTGTGAATATCAATCTCCTGGCGCGGCCTAATTAACTCATCTGTACCTAACGGTGTGAATATCAATCTCCTGGCGCGGCCTAATTAACTCAGCTGTACCTAACGGTGTGAATATCAATCTCCTGGCGTGGCCTAATTAACTCATCTGTACCTAACGGTGTGAATATCAATCTCCTGGCGCGGCCTAATTAACTCATCTGTACCTAACGGTGTGAATATCAATCTCCTGGCGTGGCCTAATTAACTCATCTGTACCTAACGGTGTGAATATCAATCTCCTGGCGCGGCCTAATTAACTCATCTGTACCTAACGGTGTGAATATCAATCTCCTGGCGCGGCCTAATTAACTCATCTTTACCATTCCTCCAGCCCCACCCCCTCACCTCCACAAAATACTCCTACCTCCAGCCCCACCCCCCCCCACCTCCATAAAATACCCATTCCTCCAGCCCCAGCCCCCCACCTCCATACACATCCCTCCAGCCCCACCCCCTCACCTCCATAAAAGACCCACCCCTCCAGCCCCACCCCCTCACCTCCATAAAAGAACTATCCCACCAGCCCCACCCCCTCACCTCCGTACAAGATCCATCCCTCCAGCCCCACCCCCCTCACTTCCATACAAGACCCCTACCTCCAGCCCCACCCCCTCATCTCCATACAAGACCCCTACCTCCAGCCCCACCCCCTCATCTCCGTACAAGACCCCTACCTCCAGCCCCACCCCCTCATCTCCATACAAGACCCCTACCTCCAGCCCCACCCCCTCATCTCCGTACAAGACCCCTCCCTCCAGCCCCACCCCCTCACCTCCATAAAAGACCCACCCCTCCAGCCCCACCCCCACACCTCCATAAAAGACCCATCCCTCCAGCCCCACCCCCTCATCTCCATACAAGAC
>OZ025254.1:31958642-32039928 GCA_964019135.1 Arenicola marina | reverse complement strand
CCCAAGGCGACACCACGGCGTCACCAAGGCGTCACCAATGCATCCCCAAGGCGACACCATGGCGTCACCAAAGCGTCACCATGGCGACACCAGGGCGACACCATGGCGTCACCAAGGCGCCACCAAGGCATTTCCAAGGCGTCACCAATGCACCCCCAAGGCGACACCATGGCGTCATCATGGCGTAGGCAATGCGTCACCATGGGGACACCACGGCGTCACCAAGGCCAGTGAGCAGGCGGTGTTAGGACTAACCCTCCAGCTGCACTGGCCGCGGGTTGGAGCACCCGCGAGGTAGGAAGGCACGACCGGAACCAGCCGCTCTGGTGTGGCTCCGCTAGAGGGCGCATTTCTTTGGTAACCCGGGTATATCCCCAAGGTAAACCGAATACGCACATTACGCATCGGTATGCCGCCCGACGGCTTCTTTCACCCGGGTCGCTTGCGCGCAAATACATTCGGCATGCCGATTGTGTCCTGTTCAAACAGCACGGGGCATTTGGGAGAAGATGGCGGCTGATTGAAAAGTGACTGTCTAGGTTGGTTCCATTGCCTCTAAATGCATCGGACATGACCGGCGTGCACATGTTTTATTGACATACGGCGTAGCCCGATCGGCAGGCCCGGAAGAGGGTGAGTATACCGAGCGGTAGACCGGTGCTGGCCCACCCCCCTCACGCCCAAATGCACCCAGTGACTCCCTGAGTGAGTGAAGACATAATTGACATACTCATTTGTTGACATCACACTTACCAATGCGTTGTGCTGTATAATATTGACACCACAGCCAACCCAAGATGTGCCGGGAATGTTCCGTTTTCCTTCGTCAGGCCAAATACATACTAGGATGGGGCCACGCAGACACGCCCAATGTTCACTGTATTATGCCTGGAACAACCGTGTGGCTTTAGTTTGAATCTTGCTAATTCAATGACCTCGCGCTTGAATGGCAGGGCGCGACGGGTGCGGGATATGAGTGTGTTAATCAATGTTCATTCAAACTCCCTTTCTCACCGCGATGAATGCAATCTCCAGGCAAACCCACGTTATATAATGGTTCGGGATCTACTACACGACCAATTAGTCCCTTTCCCAGCGGGGGTGGGGGGGGGGGGGGGTGGGGTCGGGGGGTCGGACGAGACGGACTTGGCCTGTAGAGAGAGACATACCTTAACGAGGGATGGGGGCTGGCACGTCATGACGTCATGACGTCATGGTGGCACATGACCCAGCATTATGGAGTCAAGGTAGCATGGCGTCATAGTGTCATGACGTCATGACGTCATGGTGGCACATGACCCAGCATTATGGAGTCAAGGTAGCATGGCGTCATAGTGTCATGACGTCATGACGTCATGGTGGCACATGAACAAGCATTATGGAGTCAAGGTAGCATGGCGTCATAGTGTCATGACGTCATGACGTCATGGTGGCACATGACCCAGCATTATGGAGTCAAGGTAGCATGGCGTCATAGTGTCATGACGTCATGACGTCATGGTGGCACATGACCCAGCATTATGGAGTCAAGGTAGCATGGCGTCATAGTGTCATGACGTCATGACGTCATGGTGGCACATGAACAAGCATTATGGAGTCAAGGTAGCATGGCGTCATAGTGTCATGACGTCATGACGTCATGGTGGCACATGACCCAGTATTATGGAGTCAAGGTAGCATGGCGTCATGGTGTCATGGTGTCGTGATGTCATGACGTCATGGCATCATGGTTTTATGGTGTCTTTGCTTTTTGGCATCGTGGCTTCTTGGCGTCATTATTACTTTTCAACCTTGACATTAAATTTTCCCATTTGTCAGTTAAATTGGGAAAATACCACCACGTTTCTCCGCAAGATATTGCTGAGGCTCATAAAAGCAGAATAACACATAGGAGTTTGTCCCTGCTATTATCTTCATGCCAAGCCGGCCCTGACCTACAGCATACAGCCTACTCATTGCCTGCTACACTCGGTGTGGCAGAGGTCCCTGCTATTATCTTCATGCCAAGCCGGCCCTGACCTACAGCATACAGCCTGCTCATTGCCTGCTACACTCGGTGTGGCAGAGGTCCCTGCTATTATCTTCATGCCAAGCCGGCCCTGACCTACAGCATACAGCCTGCTCATTGCCTGCTACACTCGGTGTGGCAGAGGTCCCTGCTATTATCTTCATGCCAAGCCGGCCCTGACCTACAGCATACAGCCTGCTCATTGCCTGCTACACTCGGTGTGGCAGAGGTCCCTGCTATTATCTTCATGCCAAGCCGGCCCTGACCTACAGCATACAGCCTGCTCATTGCCTGCTACACTCGGGGTGGCAGAGGTCCCTGCTATTATCTTCATGCCAAGCCGGCCCTGACCTACAGCATACAGCCTGCTCATTGCCTGCTACACTCGGGGTGGCAGAGGTCCCTGCTATTATCTTCATGCCAAGCCGGCCCTGACCTACAGCATACAGCCTACTCATTGCCTGCTACACTCGGTGTGGCAGAGGTCCCTGCTATTATCTTCATGCCAAGCCGGCCCTGACCTACAGCATACAGCCTACTCATTGCCTGCTACACTCGGGGTGGCAGAGGTCCCTGCTATTATCTTCATGCCAAGCCGGCCCTGACCTACAGCATACAGCCTACTCATTGCCTGCTACACTCGGGGTGGCAGAGGTCCCTGCTATTATCTTCATGCCAAGCCGGCCCTGACCTACAGCATACAGCCTACTCATTGCCTGCTACACTCGGGGTGGCAGAGGTCCCTGCTATTATCTTCATGCCAAGCCGGCCCTGACCTACAGCATACAGCCTACTCATTGCCTGCTACACTCGGGGTGGCAGAGGTCCCTGCTATTATCTTCATGCCAAGCCGGCCCTGACCTACAGCATACAGCCTACTCATTGCCTGCTACACTCGGGGTGGCAGAGGTCCCTGCTATTATCTTCATGCCAAGCCGGCCCTGACCTACAGCATACAGCCTACCCATTGCCTGCTACACTCGGTGTGGCAGAGGTCCCTGCTATTATCTTCATGTCAAGCCGGCCCTGACCTACAGCATACAGCCTACTCATTGCCTGCTACACTCGGTGTGGCAGAGGTCCCTGCTATTATCTTCATGCCAAGCCGGCCCTGACCTACAGCATACAGCCTACTCATTGCCTGCTACACTCGGTGTGGCAGAGGTCCCTGCTATTATCTTCATGCCAAGCCGGCCCTGACCTACAGCATACAGCCTACTCATTGCCTGCTACACTCGGTGTGACAGAGGTCCCTGCTATTATCTTCATGCCAAGCCGGCCCTGACCTACAGCATACAGCCTACTCATTGCCTGCTACACTCGGTGTGGCAGAGGTCCCTGCTATTATCTTCATGCCAAGCCGGCCCTGACCTACAGCATACAGCCTACTCATTGCCTGCTACACTCGGTGTGACAGAGGTCCCTGCTATTATCTTCATGCCAAGCCGGCCCTGACCTACAGCATACAGCCTACTCATTGCCTGCTACACTCGGTGTGGCAGAGGTCCCTGCTATTATCTTCATGCCAAGCCGGCCCTGACCTACAGCATACAGCCTACTCATTGCCTGCTACACTCGGTGTGACAGAGGTCCCTGCTATTATCTTCATGCCAAGCCGGCCCTGACCTACAGCATACAGCCTACTCATTGCCTGCTACACTCGGTGTGGCAGAGGTCCCTGCTATTATCTTCACGCCAAGCCGGCCCTGACCTACAGCATACAGCCTACTCATTGCCTGCTACACTCGCTGTGGCAGAGGTCCCTGCTATTATCTTCATGCCAAGCCGGCCCTGACCTACAGCATACAGCCTGCTCATTGCCTGCTACACTCGGTGTGGCAGAGGTCCCTGCTATTATCTTCATGTCAAGCCGGCCCTGACCTACAACATACAGCCTACCCATTGCCTGCTACACTCGGTGTGGCAGAGGTCCCTGCTATTATCTTCACGCCAAGCCGGCCCTGACCTACAGCATACAGCCTACTCATTGCCTGCTACACTCGGTGTGGCAGAGGTCCCTGCTATTATCTTCATGCCAAGCCGGCCCTGACCTACAGCATACAGCCTACCCATTGCCTGCTACACTCGGTGTGGCAGAGGTCCCTGCTATTATCTTCATGCCAAGCCGGCCCTGACCTACAGCATACAGCCTACCCATTGCCTGCTACACTCGGTGTGGCAGAGGTCCCTGCTATTATCTTCACGCCAAGCCGGCCCTGACCTACAGCATACAGCCTACCCATTGCCTGCTACACTCGGTGTGGCAGAGGTCCCTGCTATTATCTTCACGCCAAGCCGGCCCTGACCTACAGCATACAGCCTACTCATTGCCTGCTACACTCGGTGTGGCAGAGGTCCCTGCTATTATCTTCATGCCAAGCCGGCCCTGACCTACAGCATACAGCCTACCCATTGCCTGCTACACTCGGTGTGGCAGAGGTCCCTGCTATTATCTTCATGCCAAGCCGGCCCTGACCTACAGCATACAGCCTGCTCATTGCCTGCTACACTCGGTGTGGCAGAGGTCCCTGCTATTATCTTCATGCCAAGCCGGCCCTGACCTACAGCATACAGCCTACTCATTGCCTGCTACACTCGGGGTGACAGAGGTCCCTGCTATTATCTTCATGCCAAGCCGGCCCTGACCTACAGCATACAGCCTACTCATTGCCTGCTACACTCGGTGTGGCAGAGGTCCCTGCTATTATCTTCATGCCAAGCCGGCCCTGACCTACAGCATACAGCCTACCCATTGCCTGCTACACTCGGTGTGGCAGAGGTCCCTGCTATTATCTTCATGCCAAGCCGGCCCTGACCTACAGCATACAGCCTGCTCATTGCCTGCTACACTCGGTGTGGCAGAGGTCCCTGCTATTATCTTCATGCCAAGCCGGCCCTGACCTACAGCATACAGCCTACTCATTGCCTGCTACACTCGGGGTGGCAGAGGTCCCTGCTATTATCTTCATGCCAAGCCGGCCCTGACCTACAGCATACAGCCTACCCATTGCCTGCTACACTCGGTGTGGCAGAGGTCCCTGCTATTATCTTCATGCCAAGCCGGCCCTGACCTACAGCATACAGCCTACTCATTGCCTGCTACACTCGGGGTGGCAGAGGTCCCTGCTATTATCTTCATGCCAAGCCGGCCCTGACCTACAGCATACAGCCTACTCATTGCCTGCTACACTCGGTGTGGCAGAGGTCCCTGCTATTATCTTCATGCCAAGCCGGCCCTGACCTACAGCATACAGCCTACTCATTGCCTGCTGCACTCGGTGTGGCAGAGGTCCCTGCTATTATCTTCATGCCAAGCCGGCCCTGACCTACAGCATACAGCCTACCCATTGCCTGCTACACTCGGTGTGGCAGAGGTCCCTGCTATTATCTTCATGCCAAGCCGGCCCTGACCTACAGCATACAGCCTACTCATTGCCTGCTACACTCGGTGTGGCAGAGGTCCCTGCTATTATCTTCATGCCAAGCCGGCCCTGACCTACAGCATACAGCCTGCTCATTGCCTGCTACACTCGGTGTGGCAGAGGTCCCTGCTATTATCTTCATGCCAAGCCGGCCCTGACCTACAGCATACAGCCTACTCATTGCCTGCTACACTCGGTGTGGCAGAGGTCCCTGCTATTATCTTCATGCCAAGCCGGCCCTGACCTACAGCATACAGCCTACCCATTGCCTGCTACACTCGGTGTGGCAGAGGTCCCTGCTATTATCTTCATGCCAAGCCGGCCCTGACCTACAACATACAGCCTACTCATTGCCTGCTACACTCGGTGTGGCAGAGG
This sequence comes from Arenicola marina, assembly GCA_964019135.1. Lineage (NCBI taxonomy): Eukaryota > Metazoa > Annelida > Polychaeta > Arenicolidae > Arenicola > Arenicola marina. The sequence continues at coordinate 32,034,120 of OZ025254.1, read as the reverse complement.
TCCCTGCTATTATCTTCATGCCAAGCCGGCCCTGACCTACAGCATACAGCCTACTCATTGCCTGCTACACTCGGTGTGACAGAGGTCCCTGCTATTATCTTCATGCCGAGCCGGCCCTGACCTACAGCATACAGCCTGCTCATTGCCTGCTACACTCGGTGTGGCAGAGGTCCTTGCTATTATCTTCACGCCAAGCCGGCCCTGACCTACAGCATACAGCCTACCCATTGCCTGCTACACTCGGTGTGGCAGAGGTCCCTGCTATTATCTTCATGTCAAGCCGGCCCTGACCTACAGCATACAGCCTACCCATTGCCTGCTACACTCGGTGTGACAGAGGTCCTTGCTATTATCTTCACGCCAAGCCGGCCCTGACCTACAGCATACAGCCTACTCATTGCCTGCTACGCTCGGTGTGGCAGAGGTCCCTGCTATTATCTTCATGCCAAGCCGGCCCTGACCTACAGCATACAGCCTACTCATTGCCTGCTACACTCGGTGTGGCAGAGGTCCCTGCTATTATCTTCATGCCAAGCCGGCCCTGACCTACAGCATACAGCCTACCCATTGCCTGCTACACTCGGTGTGGCAGAGGTCCCTGCTATTATCTTCATGCCAAGCCGGCCCTGACCTACAACATACAGCCTACTCATTGCCTGCTACACTCGGTGTGGCAGAGGTCCCTGCTATTATCTTCATGCCAAGCCGGCCCTGACCTACAGCATACAGCCTACTCATTGCCTGCTACACTCGGTGTGACAGAGGTCCCTGCTATTATCTTCATGCCGAGCCGGCCCTGACCTACAGCATACAGCCTGCTCATTGCCTGCTACACTCGGTGTGGCAGAGGTCCTTGCTATTATCTTCACGCCAAGCCGGCCCTGACCTACAGCATACAGCCTACCCATTGCCTGCTACACTCGGTGTGGCAGAGGTCCCTGCTATTATCTTCATGTCAAGCCGGCCCTGACCTACAGCATACAGCCTACCCATTGCCTGCTACACTCGGTGTGACAGAGGTCCTTGCTATTATCTTCACGCCAAGCCGGCCCTGACCTACAGCATACAGCCTACTCATTGCCTGCTACACTCGGTGTGGCAGAGGTCCCTGCTATTATCTTCATGCCAAGCCGGCCCTGACCTACAGCATACAGCCTACTCATTGCCTGCTACACTCGGTGTGGCAGAGGTCCCTGCTATTATCTTCATGCCAAGCCGGCCCTGACCTACAGCATACAGCCTGCTCATTGCCTGCTACACTCGGTGTGGCAGAGGTCCCTGCTATTATCTTCATGCCAAGCCGGCCCTGACCTACAGCATACAGCCTGCTCATTGCCTGCTACACTCGGTGTGGCAGAGGTCCCTGCTATTATCTTCATGTCAAGCCGGCCCTGACCTACAGCATACAGCCTACCCATTGCCTGCTACACTCGGTGTGGCAGAGGTCCCTGCTATTATCTTCATGCCAAGCCGGCCCTGACCTACAGCATACAGCCTACTCATTGCCTGCTACACTCGGTGTGACAGAGGTCCCTGCTATTATCTTCATGCCAAGCCGGCCCTGACCTACAGCATACAGCCTACTCATTGCCTGCTACACTCGGTGTGGCAGAGGTCCCTGCTATTATCTTCATGCCAAGCCGGCCCTGACCTACAGCATACAGCCTGCTCATTGCCTGCTACACACTCGGTGGGGCAGAGGCCAGTCTCAGCTGGGTCATTAACGCACAGTAGTACTTAAAACCAGTTTATCGCCATATGTTTGTCCCCCCACCCAACGCACACAGTTCGCCTATCCGCCCCGCCCCCACCGTCACCCTCACCCAGCCAACGCATCTCGTTGCCATGGCGACGAATTCCTCAAGCGATATATATGGCAGACCATGGCCATTACGACCATATTGGATTACACAGATTGTAGTGTGGTACGAAATGACACGTAGTTGTAATCAGTGATAATATAAACTATAAAAAGTGTTCTCATACACAGCCCAAAATAGGATTCCCTGTGATTCCTGTATACACATCTGTTTATATTCAATGGATAATGAATACAAAAACACTGTCAATGTAATAAAACGGTCAACTACAGATTGGTCATGAGATTGAATGCATCAAGGATGTTACATTCGCCTGAACTGTCGTTTCCAGGGTTTTAATATCTTTTAATTAATTGTGCATAAGAACAACAATTTTAGTCCGGGGACTCTGTAAAGGAATGGTCGTTGACCGGTCGCAAAGCAACCATCCGTTTAAGGGAACAATATGACTACCAGGCCCTCCACTCGCCCATAGTTTCCAGCGCATGGTGCAGGGTGAACGCTGAGACACGTGGCGCCGTCTGACGGAGGCTGTAGCGAACGCCCGTGTACCTCACATTGATCGCGCGCTGCCCTTTCAAATAACTCGTTCGAGGAGTCTGGTTATGGCGCTCACGTTATCGAAATTACACATTTTGTTATATGTGTGTATCTGAGGCAATGGGTACCAGGAGCAATGTGTACCGTATGTGTATCTGAGGCAATGGGTATCAGGAGCAATGTGTATCGCATGTGTATCTGAGGCAATGGGTATCAGGAACAATGTGTATCGCATGTGTATCTGAGGCAATGGGTATCAGGAGCAATGTGTATCGCATTTGCATCTGAGGTAATGTATATCGCATGTGTATCTGAGGTAATGTATATCGCATGTGTATCTGAGGTAATGTATATCGCATGTGCATCTGATGCAATGTAAATCGCATGTGTATCTGAGGTTATGTATATCGCATGTGCATCTGATGCAATGTATATCGCATGTGTATCTGAGGTAACGTATATCGCATGTGTATCCGATGCAATGTTTTTTCCAGAAAACTTATGCCGCATGTTATCTGGCGTTGTGCCGTGTGCCGGCTGTATGGTCAATTAGAATCGTCCCATTAATTAATCAATCAAGCACCGATGTTGCGGGAGCTCTTCGCCCCACAAGTGTTCGCCAGGGTGATCACAGTCTGCTGCCAGTGTGCACAACTACTGGGTCAGTTCTATCAATAAGCACCTGTAGCAAATGATTCAATTATCCCATCATAAACCAATCAGTAACCACCTATGTACATCCATGATATGAACAATCTGGTAGCATCTGCAAAGCAGGTAATGGAAAATCAAGTCGGTCAACAATCATTTCTGGATATCCAATCAGAGATTGTATGGGGAAAACAGCCATTGCTAACTTCTATACTTCGAAAGAAATGTCGCACATATAAGCCAATCAATCATGACCTCTAATAGCCCAATCACTGATGGCCTCTGGTAGCCCAATCACTGATGGCCTCTGGTAGCCCAATCACTGATGGCCTCTGCTAGCCCAATCGCTGCTGGCCTCTGATAGCCCAATCACTGATGGCCTCTGGTAGCCCAATCACTGATGGCCTCTGATAGCCCAATCACTGATGGCCTCTGCTAGCCCAATCGCTGCTGGCCTCTGGTAGCCCAATCACTGATGGCATCTGGTAGCCCAATCACTGATGGCCTCTGATAGCCCAATCACTGATGGCCTCTGATAGGCCAATCACTGATGGCCTCTGGTAGCCCAATCACTGATGGCCTCTGATAGCCCAATCACTGATGGCCTCTGGTAGCCCAATCACTGATGGCCTCTGATAGCCCAATCACTGATGGCCTCTGATAGCCCAATCACTGATGGCATCTGGTAGCCCAATCACTGATGGCCTCTGATAGCCCAATCACTGATGGCCTCTGGAAGACCAATCACTGATGGCCTCTGATAGCCCAATCACTGATGGCCTCTGATAGCTCAATCACTGATGGCCTCTGGTAGCCCAATCACTGATGGCCTCTGGTAGCCCAATCACTGATGGCCTCTGATAGCCCAATCACTGATGGTCTCTGGTAGCCCAATCACTGATGGCCTCTGATAGCCCAATCACTGATGGGCTCTGATAGCCCAATCACTGATGGCCTCTGGTAGCCCAATCACTGATGGCCTCTGATAGCCCAATCACTGATGGCCTCCGATAGCCCAATCACTGATGGCCTCTGGTAGCCCAATCACTGATGGCCTCTGCTAGCCCAATCACTGATGACCTCTGGTAGCCCAATCACTGATGGCCTCTGATAGCCCAATTGCTGCTGGCCTCTGATAGCCCAATTGCTGCTGGCCTCTGATAGCCCAATCACTGATGGCATCTGATAGCCCAATCACTGATGGCCTCTGGTAGACCAATCACTGATGGCCTCTGATAGCCCAATCACTGATGGCCTCTGGTAGCCTAATCACTGATGGCCTCTGATAGCCCAATCACTGATGGCCTCTGATAGCCAATCACTGATGGCCTCTGATAGCCCAATCACTGATGGCCTCTGATAGCCCAATCACTGATGGCCTCTGATAGCCCAATCACTGATGGCCTCTGATAGCCCAATCACTGATAATAAATCGCGTGTACAAAACATGGGGTTCTGAGGCCGATACATATCAAGGTAAGATACTAAGACACCTACATGTATATGAAAGGCAGCTTGGACACCACAACATGGGGTTATGAGGCATGAGACATATCTAGGTGGTATAATACAAACACATATCAAGGTGATATAATACAAACACAGGGACACATATATACATGGAACGCAGACTGACTCACCCATGAACTCGTGGACGATGCCGCAGGGCATGACGACCAGGGACACGAGGAGGTCGGCCATGGCCAGCGACATCAGGAAGTAGTTGGTCACGTTCTGAAGCTTCTTCTCCACGGCGATGGCCACGCAGACGAGCACGTTACCCATAATGCCTGCGAACATGACGAGGAGCAGGAAGAGGACGTGCCAGTTGTAGTCCGAGCCCACCACCAGGGGGTCCGTGCCCCACGTGGTCTCGTTCGTGAAGTTGTACAGCACCTCGCCGTACACGTCCACGCACACGTAGTTGTTGCACGGAAACAGCGACTGTGACGTCACTTCCGATTCCTCGGAAGTCGCGCGTCTCTGATTGGATAAGAGCGTCCGCTCTGACAGCGCATGTGTTGTGAGATCCAACAGAGAGGCTGGCGCCTCTTGACTGTTGAGTGGAGAGTGAATCAAATAGGAGATATCGTGACCAAGGTCAGGGCCGACGGAAGTGACGTCATAACCATTCTCGAACAGCTGCCGAGCGCTCTCGTCACCTTGTGTGACGTCACCGAGGCCCGGGATGTCAGCTCCGAGGTCAAAGGTAGAGCCACTCCCCCTGAGGTCAACCCCCTTGACGGGGTATGACCTCCACCCCAGGTCACTGGCCCACCCCATCATTGGTACCCTTGGTAACCATACGACGACATAGTTGTGGGTGAGTGGCCTTTCTCTAACGCCTGCGAGTCTGTTGAGTGATACATTAAGTCATCCCTACACTGACAGACTCTGGTTCCCAAGTCGGCCTCTTCCATACTGAGACGATGAACGGTAAAGGTAACCTCACTGCATTGCACAGAACCCGGTTCATGTGCCGTCGGCTGCCTAGCTACCTGCACACTCTTAATATAAGACTTTTTGAAACGGATAAATCTAATTTAGCACAATGCACACGTTACGGGTCATTTTCCAGACTGGATATCATATCACTTTTTTGTAAAATGTTTCAGCGTCTATCCCACAGCGTGTGAATCAATTCCTTAGTTAGCTCCTGGTTCCTATGTGACCTGTGCGTTATTATCCTTAGTATCCGTTGTGTATTGCTGTGACTGAGACACGGCGAGCGTGCTTCCGTCTGGCGGCATGACGCGCCCAGCTCACTGGCTGCTGACATCTCGCGGAGGCCCCTCTAGTCTCGCGGGGTTCTCGCCCTCTCAGCGCCACCAGTGCGACCCTGCTGCCACACGATCCCGTCTCACTGCGCGCGCCGCGTCCATTGTCATCGCCGTGTGCCATGATCCTTTGCGCCGTGGGGTTTGATGCGGACACCCTCTTGTTTTCCGGGCATCGTTTCAGCTGAACTCTGCAAACAGAATGCTTTATGACCGTCACTGCAGCAACACGAACTGATCACTGAAGAATATATACACATTCATGGGGGTGTGAGATGTTACATACATGTGTTATGTGTGTCATACCTTGTGTGTCACGCCGTGTGTGTTACGCCCCGTGTTTCATGCCCCGTGTGTTACGCCCCGTGTGTTACGCCTCGTGTTACGCCCCGTGTGTTACGCCCCGTGTTTTACGCCTCGTGTTACGCTCCGTGTGTTGCGCGCCGTGTGTTACGCCCCGTGTGTTACGCGCCGTGTCACGCCCCGTGTGTTACGCCCCTTGTGTTACGCCCGTGTTACACCCCGTGTGTTACACCCCGTATGTTACGCCCCCTGTGTTACGCCCCGTGTTACGCCCCGTGTGTTACGCCTCGTGTTACGCCCCGTGTGTTACGCCCCGTGTGTTACGCGCCGTGTGTTACGCGCCGTGTGTTACGCGCCGTGTGTTACGCGCCGTGTGTTACGCGCCGTGTGTTACGCCCTGTGTGTTACGCCCCGTGTGTCACGCCCCGTGTGTCACGCCCCGTGTGTTACGCCCGTGTGTTACGCCCCGTGTGTTACGCCCCGTGTGTTACGCCCCGTGTGTCACGCCCCGTATGTTTTGTCCCTTGTGTTACGCCCCGTGTGTTACGCCCCGTGTGTTACGCCCCGTGTGTCACGCCCCGTATGTTTTGTCCCTTGTGTTACGCCCCGTGTGTTACGCCCCGTGTGTTACGCCCCGTGTGTTACGCCTCGTGTTACGCCCCGTGTGTTACGCCCCGTGTTTTACGCCTCGTGTTACGCTCCGTGTGTTACGCGCCGTGTGTTACGCCCCGTGTGTTACGCGCCGTGTCACGCCCCGTGTGTTACGCCCCTTGTGTTACACCCCGTGTTACACCCCGTGTGTTACACCCCGTATGTTACGCCCCCTGTGTTACGCCCCGTGTTACGCCCCGTGTTACGCCCCGTGTGTTACGCCTCGTGTTACGCCTCGTGTGTTACGCCCCGTGTGTTACGCGCCGTGTGTTACGCGCCGTGTGTTACGCGCCGTGTGTTACGCCCTGTGTGTTACGCCCCGTGTGTCACGCCCCGTGTGTCACGCCCCGTGTGTTACGCCCGTGTGTTACGCCCCGTGTGTTACGCCCCGTGTGTTACGCCCCGTGTGTCACGCCCCGTATGTTACGTCCCTTGTGTTACGCCCCGTGTGTTACGCCCCGTGTTACACCCCGTGTGTTACGGCCCGTGTTACACCCCGTGTGTTACGCCCCGTGTGTTACGCCTCGTGTTACGCCCCGTGTGTTACGCCCCGTGTTTTACGCCTCGTGTTACTCTCCGTGTGTTACGCGCCGTGTGTTACGCCCCGTGTGTTACGCGCCGTGTCACGCCCCGTGTGTTACGCCCCTTGTGTTACGCCCCGTGTTACACCCCGTGTGTTACACCCCGTATGTTACGCCCCCTGTGTTACGCCCCGTGTTACGCCCCGTGTGTTACGCCTCGTGTTACGCCCTGTGTGTTACGCCCCGTGTGTTACGCGCCGTGTGTTACGCGCCGTGTGTTACGCGCCGTGTGTTACGCCCTGTGTGTTACGCCCCGTGTGTCACGCCCCGTGTGTTACGCCCGTGTGTTACGCCCCGTGTGTTACGCCCCGTGTGTTACGCCCCGTGTGTCACGCCCCGTATGTTACGTCCCTTGTGTTACGCCCCGTGTGTTACGCCCCGTGTTACACCCCGTGTGTTACACCCCGTGTGTTACACCCCGTGTGTTACGCCTCGTGTGTTACGCCTCGTTTTACGCCCCGTGTGTTACGCCCCGTGTGTTACGCCCCGTGTGTTGCGCCCCGTGTGTTACGCCCCGTGTTACGCCCCGTGTTACGCCCCGTGTTACGCCCCGTGTTACGCCCCGTGTTACGCCCCGTGTGTTACGCCCCGTGTGTTACGCCCCGTGTTACGCCCCGTGTTACGCCCCGTGTTACGCCCCGTGTGTTACGCGCCGTGTGTCACGCCCCGTATGTTACGCCCCTTGTGTTACGCCCTGTGTGTTACGCGTCGTGTGTTACGCCCCTTGTGTTACGCCCCGTGTGTTACGCCCCGTATGTTACGTCCCTTGTGTTACGCCCCGTGTGTTACGCCCCGTGTTACACCCCGTGTGTTACACCTCGTGTGTTACGCCTCGTGTGCTACGCCTCGTGTTACGCCCCGTGTGTTACGCCCCGTATGTTGCGTCCCGTGTGTTACGCCCCGTGTGTTACGCCCCGTGTGCCACGCCCCTTGTGTTACGCCCCGTGTGTTACGCGTTGTGTGTCACGCCCCGTATGTTACGCCCCTTGTGTTACGCCCCGTGTGTCACGCCCTGTATGTTACGCCCCTTGTGTTACGCCCCGTGTGTTACGCCCCGTGTGTTACGCCCCTTGTGTTACGCCCCGTGTGTTATGTCATGTTATTATCCTGCCAGGTAACAGTTGGTGGAAGGCCCACATCCAAGTCATAAATCATATACATCTCCTGCGATAAGGGTCAGGTTATGGGAAGGGGGGAAGGGGTACGGCAGGGGTAGAGGGGGGGGGCAGCAGGGAGGGGGTGTGTAGCAGGGGGTGGGTGTGACGTTGCTGTAAAGGTGCCATCGACAGTAGATCGATGTTGAACCGTGTGAAATGCACGTTTTCACAAGGCCACGTGTTTAACTGTGGGGCTCTTGATGTCCCCACATCAATCATAGCAGGCTACCATTCCGATGGGAATATGACGAATATTGTCTCTTGTGGCGATTCAGTAATAACACAAGGCATCGGCGGCCAGACAGGAAAGGACCGGATAAATATAGCGTATACACATATATAGAGAGAAAGAAAGACATATATCAATATACACACGGAGCAGGACAATTATCAGAGGGCATTAAGTGTTAGGGAAGCGTTACAGAGAGGGAGTGGCAGGACAGGGCGAGAGAGAGAAAGAAGGAGAGATAGAGAGGAGTGGCGGATCCAGGAATTTACGAAAGTGGGGGGGGGGGGCACCATCTATCCATGCGCCGAGCCAGTGTAAAACTTGCGACCGGAAGGGTGGGGGGAGGGGGGGTCCTGGGGAAGTTGTGCAAAAAGAATAGTGATTGTGCCCCCTGTGCCCCATTCTTCAGAAAAAGTAGGGGCACGTGCGTTTTTTCGCTTATTTCCCAGCGAAGGAAGTGGGGGAGGGGCACGTGCTCCCTGTGCCCCCCCCCCCTGGATCCGCCACTGGAGAGAGACAGCAATAGAGGAAGAGAGAAGGGGAGAGATAGACAGAGATGGTGGAAGAGAGCAGGAGGAGAGATAGACAGAGATGGAGGAAAAGAGAAGGCAGGGGAGAGATAGACAGAGATGGAGGAAGAGAGAAGGGGAGAGAGAGACAGAGATGGTGGAAGAGAGAAGGGGAGAGATAGACAGAGATGGAGGAAAAGAGAAGGCAGGGGAGAGATAGACAGAGATGGAGGAAGAGAGAGGGGGAGAGATAGACACAGATGGTGGAAGAGAGAAGGGGAGAGATAGACAGAGATGGAGGAAAAGAGAAGGCAGGGGAGAGATAGACAGAGATGGAGAAAGAGAGAAGGGGAGAGATAGACATAGATGGAGGAAGAGAGAAGGGTAGAGATAGACACAGATGGAGGAAGAGAGAAGGGGAGAGATAGACACAGATGGAGGAAGAGAGAAGGGGAGAGATAGACAGAGTTGGAGTAAGAGAAAGGGAGAGATAGAAACAGATGGAGGAAGAGAGAAGGGGAGGGATAGACACAGATGGAGGAAGAGAGAAGGGGAGAGATAGACACAGATGGAGGAAGAGAGAAGGGAAGAGATAGACACAGATGGAGGAAGAGAGAAGGGGAGAGATAGACACAGATGGAGGAAGAGAGAAGGGGAGAGATAGACAGAGTTGGAGTATGAGAAGGGGAGAGATAGACACAGATGGATGAAGAGAGAAGGGGAGAGATAGACAGAGATGGAGGAAGAGAGAAGGGGAGAGATAGACACAGATGGTGGAAGAGAGAAGGGGAGAGATAGACACATATGGAGGAAGAGAGAAGGGGAGAGATAGACAGAGTTGGAGTATGAGAAGGGGAGAGATAGACACAGATGGATGAAGAGAGAAGGGGAGAGATAGACAGAGATGGAGGAAGAGAGAAGGGGAGAGATAGACAGAGATGGTGGAAGAGAAAAGGGGAGAGATAGACACAGATGGAGGAAGAGAGAAGGGGAGAGATAGACACAGATGGAGGAAGAGAGAAGGGGAGAGATAGACAGAGTTGGAGTAAGAGAAGGGGAGAGATAGACACAGATGGAGGAAGAGAGAAGGGGAGAGATGGACAGAGATGGAGGAAGAGAGAAGGGGAGAGATAGACACAGATGGAGGAAGAGAGAAGGGGAGAGATAGACAGAGATGGTGGAAGAGAGAAGGGGAGAGATTGACACAGATGGAGGAAGAGAGAAGGCAGGGGAGAGATAGACATAGATGGAGGAAGAGAGAAGGGGAGAGATAGACACAGATGGAGGAAGAAAGAAGGGGAGAGATAGACAGAGTTGGAGTAAGAGAAAGGGAGAGATAGAAACAGATGGAGGAAGAGAGAAGGGGAGAGATAGACAGAGATGGAGGAAGAGAGAAGGGGAGAGATAGACACAGATGGAGGAAGAGAGAAGGGGAGAGATAGACACATATGGAGGAAGATAGAAGGGGAGAGATAGACAGAGATGGAGGAAGAGAGAAGGGGAGAGATAGACAGAGATGGTGGAAGAGAGAATGGGAGAGATAGACACAGTTGGAGGAAGAGAGAAGGGGAGAGATAGACAGAGATGGAGGAAGAGAGAAGGGGAGAGATAGACAGAGATGGAGGAAGAGAGAAGGGGAGAGATAGAAACAGATGGAGGAAGAGAGAAGGGGAGAGATAGACAGAGATGGAGGAAGAGAGAAGGGGAGAGATAGACAGAGATGGAGGAAGAGAGAAGGGGAGAGATAGACACATATGGAGGAAGAGAGAAGGGGAGAGATAGACACAGATGGAGGAAGAGAGAAGGGGAGAGATAGACACAGATGGTGGAAGAGAGAAGGGGAGAGATAGACACAGTTGGAGGAAGAGAGAAGGGGAGAGATAGACACAGATGGAGGAAGAGAGAAGGGGAGAGATAGACATAGATGGAGGAAGAGAGAAGGGGAGAGATAGACAGAGATGGAGGAAGAGAGAAGGGGAGAGATAGACAGAGATGGAGGAAGAGAGAAGGGGAGAGATAGACACAGATGGAGGAAGAGAGAAGGGGAGAGATAGACACAGATGGAGGAAGAGAGAAGGGGAGAGATAGACACAGATGGTGGAAGAGAGGAGGGGAGAGATAGACACAGATGGAGGAAGAGAGAAGGGGAGAGATAGACACAGATGGAGGAAGAGAGAAGGGGAGAGATAGACACAGATGGTGGAAGAAAGAAGGGGAGAGATAGACACAGATGGAGGAAGAGAGAAGGGGAGAGATAGACAGAGTTGGAGTAAGAGAAGGGGAGAGATAGACACAGATGGAGGAAGAGAGAAGGGGAGAGATAGAGATGGAGGAAGAGAAAAGGGGAGAGATAGACAGATATGGTGGAAGAGAAAAGGGGAGAGATAGACACAGATGGAGGAAGAGAGAAGGGGAGAGATAGACACAGATGGAGGAAGAGAGAAGGGGAGAGATAGACAGAGTTGGAGTAAGAGAAGGGGAGAGATAGACACATATGGAGGAAGAGAGAAGGGGAGAGATAGACAGAGATGGAGGAAGCGAGAAGGGGAGAGATAGACACAGATGGAGGAAGAGAGAAGGGGAGAGATAGACAGAGATGGTGGAAGAGAGAAGGGGAGAGATTGACACAGATGGAGAAAGAGAGAAGGCAGGGGAGAGATAGACATAGATGGAGGAAGAGAGAAGGGGAGAGATAGACACAGATGGAGGAAGAGAGAAGGGGAGAGATAGACAGAGTTGGAGTAAGAAAAAAGGGAGAGATAGAAACAGATGGAGGAAGAGAGAAGGGGAGAGATAGACAGAGATGGAGGAAGAGAGAAGGGGAGAGATAGACACAGATGGAGGAAGAGAGAAGGGGAGAGATGACACATATGGAGGAAGAGAGAAGGGGAGAGATAGACAGAGATGGAGGAAGAGAGAATGGGAGAGATAGACAGAGATGGTGGAAGAGAGAAGGGGAGAGATAGACACAGTTGGAGGAAGAGAGAAGGGGAGAGATAGACACAGATGGAGGAAGAGAGAAGGGGAGAGATAGACAGAGATGGAGGAAGAGAGAAGGGGAGAGATAGAAACAGATGGAGGAAGAGAGAAGGGGAGAGATAGACAGAGATGGAGGAAGAGAGAAGGGGAGAGATAGACAGAGATGGAGGAAGAGAGAAGGGGAGAGATAGACACATATGGAGGAAGAGAGAAGGGGAGAGATAGACACAGATGGTGGAAGAGAGAAGGGGAGAGATAGACACAGTTGGAGGAAGAGAGAAGGCGAGAGATAGACACAGATGGAGGAAGAGAGAAGGGGAGAGATAGAAATAGATGGAGGAAGAGAGAAGGGGAGAGATAGACAGAGATGGAGGAAGAGAGAAGGGGAGAGATAGACACAGTTGGAGGAAGAGAGAAGGGGAGAGATAGAAACAGATGGAGGAAGAGAGAAGGGGAGAGATAGACAGAGATGGAGGAAGAGAGAAGGGGAGAGATAGACACAGATGGAAGAAGAGAGAAGGGGAGAGATAGACACATATGGAGGAAGAGAGAAGGGGAGAGATAGACACAGATGGAGGAAGAGAGAAGGGGAGAGATAGACAGAGTTGGAGTAAGAGAAGGGGAGAGATAGACACAGATGGAGGAAGAGAGAAGGGGAGAGATAGACAGAGATGGAGGAAGAGAGAAGGGGAGAGATAGACAGAGATGGTGGAAGAGAAAAGGGGAGAGATAGACACAGATGGAGGAAGAGAGAAGGGGAGAGATAGACACAGATGGAGGAAGAGAGAAGGGGAGAGATAGACAGAGTTGGAGTAAGAGAAGGGGAGAGATAGACACAGATGGAGGAAGAGAGAAGGGGAGAGATAGACACATATGGAGGAAGAGAGAAGGGGAGAGATAGACAGAGATGGAGGAAGAGAGAAGGGGAGAGATAGAGATGGTGGAAGAGAGAAGGGGAGAGATAGACACAGTTGGAGGAAGAGAGAAGGGGAGAGATAGACAGAGATGGAGGAAGAGAGAAGGGGAGAGATAGACAGAGATGGAGGAAGAGAGAAGGGGAGAGATAGAAACAGATGGAGGAAGAGAGAAGGGGAGAGATAGACAGAGATGGAGGAAGAGAGAAGGGGAGAGATAGACAGAGATGGAGGAAGAGAGAAGGGGAGAGATAGACACATATGGAGGAAGAGAGAAGGGGAGAGATAGACAGAGATGGAGGAAGAGAGAAGGGGAGAGATAGACACAGATGGTGGAAGAGAGAAGGGGAGAGATAGACACAGTTGGAGGAAGAGAGAAGGAGAGAGATAGACACAGATGGAGGAAGAGAGAAGGGGAGAGATAGACATAGATGGAGGAAGAGAGAAGGGGAGAGATAGACAGAGATGGAGGAAGAGAGAAGGGGAGAGATAGACACAGTTGGAGGAAGAGAGAAAGGGAGAGATAGAAACAGATGGAGGAAGAGAGAAGGGGAGAGATAGACACAGATGGAGGAAGAGAGAAGGGGAGAGATAGACAGAGATGGAGGAAGAGAGAAGGGGAGAGATAGACACAGATGGAGGAAGAGAGAAGGGGAGAGATAGACACAGATGGAGGAAGAGAGAAGGGGAGAGATAGACACAGATGGTGGAAGAGAGAAGGGGAGAGATAGACACAGATGGAAGAAGAGAGAAGGGGAGAGATAGACATGGATGGAGGAAGAGAGAAGGGGAGAGATAGACACAGATGGAGGAAGAGAGAAGGGGAGAGATAGACACAGATGGAGGAAGAGAGAAGGGGAGAGATAGACACAGATGGTGGAAGAGAGAAGGGGAGAGATAGACACAGATGGAAGAAGAGAGAAGGGGAGAGATAGACATGGATGGAGGAAGAGAGAAGGGGAGAGATAGACACAGATGGAGGAAGAGAGAAGGGGAGAGATAGACACAGATGGAGGAAGAGAGAAGGGGAGAGATAGACACAGATGGAGGAAGAGAGAAGGGGAGAGATAGACATGGATGGAGGAAGAGAGAAGGGGAGAGATAGACACAGATGGAGGAAGAGAGAAGGCAGGGGAGAGAGAGAGGGAGAGCGAAGGAATTTAAAGGACATCTAGCCACCCCATTGGCTCATTATTAGTAATAAGCCTGACGAATTGGTCGGTCAGCCCACTCTGTTGACGTCAACGGTCCGTTTTTTGTGTCCGGGATGTAAAAAAGTAATCTATAATTAAATTGAGATGCCGTACAATGAAGCAGAACTTACCGGGTCCATGAGGAGGGCGTGGGGGGGGGGGGGGGCGTCTGTGCTGGCTGCTGACCGAGTTCGACATTCATAACGTGAGATAATTAGATTAAGACGCCGCAGAGCCACATCTAATGGGGTACACACATACGTAAGGTAGGGACCCGTGCCCCAAGCCTCGCTATGGCAAATTCGGCCACACCGTGCTGGTGCCGACCTCGGCGGGTGGAGGGGGGGGGGGGTGCACTATTACACCAATCTGGTGAGGTGGTTCCGTTTTTATGATGAGAATGATACCCCTACAGACCCGGGGGGTGGGGCGAGGGGATTTTAGAGTGAAAAGGGGGGGCTTTACCGCAGAACCCCCCCCCCCTCCACTCCCAAACTCAGCAATTAAGTACCCCCCCTCCTTCATAAACTGAGCCGATAAACTGGCCGATAAACTAAGCATTTATTTGGGCCGGTATGCCGCCCGGTATACTGAACTTCTTCCTGACCTGCCGATAGGGGAGCCACTGCGTAATGTGCGTATTCGGTCAACCGGATTATCACAGCAATGCACCCCTTGGGGGGGAGGGGGAAGCTTCCTGTCGCCACACTATTGTAGTAGTCTGTCGCTTCAATGGTTATGTGAGCGATAATAGGGAGTTATTGCACTACATTTTCGATTGAACGAACGTAACCGATGAGCAATTACGTCATCAAAACTCGGGGTGTTTCTTGACCTACATAGATACGTTTGCGGGATCCGTTTGCGGGACAACGTATAAATCGCCTTTCTAACGTTTTGCCCGTACGTATCACAGCCCAAGGGAATTTCCTTGATATCTTCAATTTTTCTGCGAATGCATGTCTTAGTTTTTGCAGTTATCGGTAGAAGATACTTCACGGATGCTTATATATTGCAGTGAATGTCTTTAGACGAGGCAAAGCAAAAGAATTTGTCGAATGTAAGTGGAACATTTTTCGCTCGTCTGCAGTAGCCGTGGCCAGCGCAGTGGCCGATCACCCACTGCACAACGCCGCACTCGACCACCAGGGTTGTTTGAAACATACATGTGTGTTTACATCTGCGACTAAGACCGACTGCACAATATAGAAAAAGAGACAATGGACGATGGTGGGTTGCTTATAATTTCAGCAACTCAAGTTTCGTGTAAACATTTTCCTCGCAATGAAGCATTACCATTTGCAATTTCTTTCAAAAATAAAATGATTAAACATAACAATACCATTTTTTTATAGGACATCCTCTTTAGATGGCCCCATAGAAACTGCATGTGCAAGGCTTTTAGACCCCCCCCCCACCCCTCCACACACACACATACCCCGAGCCACCCAAAATCGAAATAAATACCAGAAGCCTTTTGAAACTGCAAACAGAACGCTACATAAATAGCATTGATGTATTACTTTGATTTGTTCAGGTGTAACCGTACTTCACCGCTACAGTTAGAAATATTATTGGCCAGGCCAGATCCTGCTTAGTGGTCAGAACCTACATGAAAAATGATTGTTCAATGAAGATGCAAACTGTTTAGATGGTTTCACATTTATTATATAATTGTGGTTTCAACAAGTTTCAACTTTAAATCTGCTTTTGAGGAACTTGTTCCATGCGAAAAAAACTTTTCACAAATGTAAATAAAAACATTAATGAAATTACTATTTTCAGAGGGTGTTTTTCTGGAAATGGCTACTTCATCATCTAAAGACTAAAGAAACTGTTTATTGTGGGTGCCTTTGTACATTGTGAAGAACGCGAGCCGTCCCTTTATGGTTGTCGACAGAATACCGACTGCAATAACTCATTTGTGCACCGCGCGAGAGTGAAAACCCGAAACGTAAACGTATCGGCGCTAACGGATCGGGATGCGTATCAGTGGCGCGGAAACGTAGTGCAATAACTCTCTAATAGCAGCATCAGCGACAACTGTTCCCTCGGCCAGATCTTCAAGTGCTGTGAACACCCATAAAACAGATGGGGTTAAAATGCGTCTGTTGCGTTCTTATAAAGCTGGATGGAGCTTTATTTTCCAGGTGAGGGCCCCGTGAAACACTTGGCACTTGACCTGACCACGGCCCGCATGGCAGGGAGGGAGCCATGCCCCCATGCAACGGGTCACCTCATTGGCTGACTCCACCGCCACGCAATAGTCACTGCGTGCCTGTCATCTGTCGGACAAGTACACAAAAACACCCGCACGAATTAGGCCTCAGTGAATAGGTGAAGTTGTGCGGCGTGTGACAATTAAAACTCGTGTAATATTGTGGGAGTAATGTGACAACAATCGGCGCACATTCTCACGTCAACCCTCGTTAACCGCCTGAACTAGGACCTGGAACACGCACACGGTCTGACCCCACTCTCACCCCACCTGTTCCTACACCCCCCCCCCCGCTGTCCCGACCGCTACCTACCCCCCGTCTCACCCCACCTGTACCTCCAGCCTATACCCACCCCCCCCCCCTTTACCCCCCCCCCCGCTGTCCCCACCGCTACCTAACCCCAATATCACCCCACCAAAATATAAATCCTCCCCGCCCCCCTTCTCCCTGCCCCCCCCCCACCTCCCCGCGACCCCCGACGCCCCACCCCCCCTCCACCCCTGCCACACCTCCTTTACTCTGAGGTTCCAAGCAGTAATTATGACGGCCTCCCCTTTAACAGCCGGCGACTCTATCAGCACTTATCAATGACGTCAGCCAACCGGACACCGACTTCCGACGTGTCAGCCGTGAGTTGTCGGTGACGTCAGCTGTCGGTGACGTCGCTGTTAACGCTGCCAATGTTTCCCGCTGACAGCGCCTTTGACATCCGAACTTCGACGTCAGGGCGACAGCGTGGCGGGCGCTGAGGGTGGTTGGTTGTATAATACTCAGGACGCTTTAACCACTTAACGTGGAGCCATGTCCCCGAGGGTAACCCCCTGCTCTTTGCGAAGAAGGATATGGGATCTTTATCCTGCGACCACACAGACATGGCCACAGCGGGGCTCGAACCACCGATCCACGTGCCGTTAGGGTCTCAGGCGGCCAGGACACAAAAGGCGAGCGCTCTAACCCACTGGAGGCGAGGATGAGGGGTATGATGATGACGGTGACACTATACGGGGAGAACAGATATCATGAGAAAGGGGGAGAAATGGAGAAATGAGAGGGAATATATGGAAAAGGGGAAGATACAAGAAAGATATGGGGAGAAAATGAAACGCATGGGTAGGAAAATTGTCGGAGGGAGAATTATGACGTTGATGAAGAGAAGGAGGGATGAAATGAGAGACGATGACTAGCGGTGGGGTGAGGGGAGGACGAAAACAAACGTGAAAGTTCACGGCAGGTGAGGGGGGCATTGGTAGGGGGGGTAGGGGTAGGGTATGGCAGTGGGAACACCAGACAATGGAGTGGGTGGAGGGAGGAGGGGGGCACGGTCACGTGTTGCGGAGAACAGTTGGGGGCTTACCTCGTACGGCTGACACAGGTACGCCACATCTGGCAGCGGATTATATTGGTATTGTAACATGGATTCAAACAGTAGGAGGATGGAGGAAGGGGCGGGGGGACATAACAGCAGTTGGGAAAAACAGGCGTGTCGCCACCTAGTGGGCAGGTCTCTCACTGGATGGCTAGGTCGTTTGCTGGTGATAGGGGATAGGTGTTTGAAGGATAGGGGGGGGGGGAGGGTTTCCGAGATTAATTACGTCACAACGCTTTCCGCAATGCTCATGATGTCTTGTTTTGCCGTACGGTGTCGCCACTGCCGCCTGACGGGTTAGCAGGGCGTATGATTGGCCGACACTTAATCCACTAATTGCCACTTGCCGGTGCAGTGGGCGGTGCGACTAAGGGTGCTCAGTAACAGCATGCAGCCCTCACCAAGAGGGAGACTGGAGCGCTTCTCCTGGAGGTGATCAGTGATTATCATTGCAACGATAAACTGTGTGTGTTACACTAATCCGCTCCTCACTGCTGGCGGTGGGGCGATCGCACCACACTTCGACCTGAGGGCGGGAGGAGTGCTGGGTCAGTGGAGGGGGTCAGATGGTAGAGGAGCCCTGTCCCAGGGGTACACGCCGGTGGCGGGGGTGAGCGGGGGGGGGGGGGGGTTATTCACAAAGCCCTCGTGTGTTACGCACGCACGGACTGATTGGGGTGTTCCATGTGCCATACCAGTAAGATCCGACAGCAGTAGATACAGCAAACTCCATGGTCACGGCGTCAGTGATTGTGTAATGGGCCAGCAGCCAAATCCCGTGCGTAAGCCACACGTGGGACTTATGGGTAACTCCAATTATATTATAACCAAACTGGCTTCCCTTCATGGCATGTACGGACTCCAACCAACGAACAGGCGGATGCCGACGTCAGTGTAAAAGGTGTGAAGTCCCCCCACCCCCACCCCCCTGTACCCCTTCCTCGGATCCAGTAGGGCCAAGTACGAAGTGGTCACCCATGCCTAGAGATTGGCACGTCAGGCACTGAGTAATGAGTCACTGTGTGGCGGATCCAGAAAATCTGGATAGGGGTGGGGAAGGGGGGGGGGGCGGTTTCAGGGTCGGATCCATATATGTTCGATAGGGGGGCCGGTTTCGGTTTTATATGTTTAATGCGCTAAAACAAGTGCGAAGTCAGCCCATCATTGTCAGCATTCACCATGTATAGGACTAAGGCCCGAACACTGTTTCACGATTCACACCCGGTCGTGCATTATTAAATTAAGTGTACAATTGTTATATACAATTGAATCACCCGACGGTGCATTAGCGACAATGGTCGGTGTGTTGCATATTGAGGACGCTTTAACCACTATCGCGTTAATGGTTGAAGGAAGGGAGAGTGGAGCCATATCCCCGGGGGTAACCATCTACTCTACGAAGAAAGACATGGGATCTTTATCCTGCGACCACACAGACATGGCCACAGCGGGGCGCGAACCACCGACCCATGTGCCGTTAGGTTCTCATGTGACCAGAGCACTCAATGCGAGCGCTCTAGCCCACTGAGCTGTCGCGCCGGCCCCTTAGCGAAAATGGACAATGGAGCCTCACTTTATGTGAATATGTGACTCGTTCGACCCTGCCACGTGCGAGCGAATCAAGTCACGCCCGACTAACTGGGCGATAATGCCACAACCTGGCCATTGTGACACAGAAATGACTTTACCACAAGGATGTGCTCATTGTGGGCGCACATCTCAGTTATTCCGCACAGTAGATTGATTACCGTCATCGATTCTGTGGGCGCTAACGTACATGATCATTAAACACCGAATGCGCCGTGACAAGACTTGTTTATTCTCGAGTTGGCTGTGGACCCCAGTGACACCAGGTCAGGGATAACCCGTCTCTGTGACTGGGGTAATTATAGAACCGTAAAACATTTGTCATGACTGAGGATGGACTTCACTGGGGTACATTACTGAATCTGCGAGATGGGTGGGCGGGATAAAGGGTATAAGCCCACCTCGCACTCGAACCAATACCGTCAGTATGTTTATTCAGCACATTCTCCAATTATAACATAAGGCGCAATAATTCTTATGATCGAAACCCAGCTCTTTCTTTAACCAGTCGCCAGCTATAAGGGGTGCGTACACATTGGCTAACTACTAACATCGCGCAAGTGTGGTGGATGTAAATGTAGCCATCTGCGAACATTTCAGATAGGAAATTACAAGAATGAATTTCACCTACACGGGCGTCACTTACCTGTGTTGGTTTCGTTACAATCATACGAAGTGATAGTAATTATGAAGTGAATATATTCCTGCAGGAAACACGCATCCATGTGGAGCACGGGTTTGTGTTTTAGCCAATCCCGAGGCACGACCTTGACCTCCATGACTGGTATCCGCGGGCCGCCTCTTAAAGCTCCCTTGTTTGGAGGCGATGGCCATCCAATGGGGAATCTGCAGCACGTGCTGGGGCTGGGCGTGAGTGAAGTTACTGAGCCGGGTGTGCGCCGGCGGCGGCAGTCTTCTGGCGTGAAGCGGGATTCCGTTACCTGGAGCGCACTACTGCCTCCCCGCCGCTATCATAGCACTGGGCGCGTTTTGCTTGATTATTCCACGGCCAACTGGGCAAAAAGGAGGCCCAGTAAAGAGTCCTGAAGCGCGCCTTGGCGGCCAGCGGATTGGGATGTAGATTAGGGTGGAACGGACAAAAACTGGCCGCGCCGTTATTAATCCGGGGAGGAGTTTAAGCCGACGGCGGGGCGGGGCTGGCTGCTGGGGGCTGGGTGCTGCGGTCTGCCTGGGGTATGTAACCAGCGAGCGGCCTGGCGGGGCAGGCCCAGGGAGACCCAGGGGTGCCGAGCGGGCGGGCGGGCGGGCGGTGGGGGCGGTGGGGTGGGCAGGGTGGACAGGCAGGCAGGCAGGCAGGCAGGCCGCTGGGGCCGGGCAGTGTCGGCAGGGATACTGGCTGTGGCCGTGGGGGAGCCGTGCGCTGTCCGCTGCTGCCCCACCGAGGCTCCGGGCCGGGCGGGCAAGGAGGCTGGCTGGTTGGCCAGCTGGTGGTGTGGCTGGCGGGCCGGGGTAGACCAGGGTTGGGACGGACTTTCACGAGATCCCTGCAGAAGCGGCTGCAGCAGCAATTGGGGAGGAGACGAGGCAGATGAAAGGCCAGCACTGGGCGGTGGTATACGGGGACAAGGCTACTCACTATACCAGCAACCAATCATTCGGCCGCCTTGTGTGGGGTCGCCACGGGCCCGACGGTGGGGTGGGGGAGGGAGAGGGTGGGGGCAGAGAGAGGGGAGGAGGACAGGAGGTCATGGACCGCGGGGGGGGGGGGGGCGGGGGTAGAGAACGGTGGACGCGTACGACCAGTTACGGGGAATTACTAGACAGCCCACCACCCACTGGGCGAGGGTTTTAAATGAGAGTAGATTAGTATTGTACCAGGTGAACAGCCCAATGGGGCATTTGGCTAACGTCGCCATTTAGGTTTAGCTGTGTCTTCTTGTCGGCGTCGCTCTGCCGTGGGACTCCCACGCACGGCTCGAGCCGTCAGCCGCGCCGTCCTAGCCACTTTTTTGGTTCGCACTGACTGTCACCCGGTTGTCTGTACAATCTTTTTTCTAATAATAAAAAAACAAATCCCATATATATGCATTACATATATATTTTAGTTGTTACTGACATTGGATCTTTCCCACGCTCTGTAGCAAAACGCTGGTATAGAGCAGGGAGCGTGGGAGGGCGATGGGGGAGTAGGGAGGGCCGGGGGGCGAGGGTGGGGGCAGAGAGAGCGGGTGGGCGAGGAGGAGGTGGTGGGGGGGGGGGGTGAGCAGGGGGGTAGGGAGAGCCGGGGATGATGAAGGTGCTGCCCTGGGGCGTTGGAGCAGCGACGGCTCGGCTTACAACTGTCGTCTATTCAACTGAGATATATTTGGCCATTTCATCCTCGGACACAGAAGGCTTTACCAACAGAGTCTAGAGCCAGGAAACCCTGTCCACTTGCTCTTCTCCATTAGCTGCCCCGCCCCCTCCTACCCCCCCCCACCTCTCACCCACTCCCGGACCGCTACTTACTCCCGGAAGTAGTGTATGAACCCAGCCAATGGCTGGTTTGTGGGGCTTCTGGGAGGCGGAGAAACTCAGCGGCCTTCCAACAAAGCTAAGATAACAGTAATTGACTTCCTTCCTCACTAATAACACAATATAGGCTTCAATATGGGCCTGAACATATATTGGATAGTAGAATAGTCATGCGTTAAATGTATGTTATTTTATAGACATGTGTAGAAACTGGTAGACCATTTGATAGACAGTTGTTATTACGTTGCTTTTTTTTCGTCCTTGTTAGAAGTACATAGCAGCGCCAGCTCAGGAGGGGTTCATCAATTCACGTGATGTCAACGAACACACATCCAAACAAGGCATATCACCCCGGCGGCTGAAATTTTATGGCTCAAATGGACGTCTGATGACGCATGACTGATTCATGGGGGTAGTCTCGCTGCACATTATAAATCAAACCGGGACCTTCTGGGCCGTTTATTAAGGGAATTACAGCCTTTTGTAGGTTCCCATGCTGCTGCAACCGCTGTCACCTCGACCTCAGGTGGGGGCTGTGTGTGTATGTGTGTTGGGGGGGGGGGGCGGCTCTCGGTTCGCGGTGATGCAACCGCTGTCACCTCGACCTCAGGTGGGGGCTGTGTGTGTGGGGGGGGGGGGGGGCTCTCGGTTCGCGCTGATGCAACCGCTGTCACCTCGACCTCAGGTGGGGGCTGTGTGTGTATGTGTGTTGGGGGGGGGGGCGGCTCTCGGTTCGCGGTAAGCGAACCCGTACAATGTACTATTGGTTCCATCTTTTCGTCGAGTTACGCAAAAGTGTTTACACGGCGAATTTTAACCATATTTTTCCCTAACGGGCAATACAATTCCACAGTGTTTTCGTAACGATGCCTGTTACAGTAATTATATTTACATATGTCCTAATTTGCTATCGCTTCGCTTCATCTTGGCTCAGGGCGTGGGCTATGGCTCTGGGTGCGGACTATGGCTCTGTGACCTCAGTTGGGGCCCGCGGGGGGGGGGGGGGGAAGTCGGCTCTCGGTTCACGGTAAGAGCACCATGCAGCAAGCAGCAGAACGGCAGCGGCCCGGTGAGCAATACACAGGGTAGGGGTGTAAGGTAGGGGTCTAAGGTAGGGGGTGGGTGTGGATAAGGGCAAGAGTGTGCGCCAGTGAAGCGCATCAAAGGCAAAATGCGTGTGTGTATTGTTGGGCATGGAGAAGGTCGGGGTGGGGGCGGCAAGAGGGGAGTCGCGTTAGGCGAACAGAAACGCCGTATAGTTTACTATTACAATGGTATTTTAGTCGATTTAGTCGACTTTTTTAGTCTTAACACGGCGAATTTTAGCCATATTTTTCCCTGAAGGGAGATACAATTCCTTAGGGTCCTATACCATTTGGAAGTTTGTACGGTCAATATTGAGGGCACCGTGAATTTCGTTAATTTTAAATTGAATTGACCCGTTACGTGATAACCATCAGTCCGATATTAGTACAATTTTAAACATAAGGTCCTAATTTATGACCCAGTCTGTCATAAATGTTGGAAGGCGATAGCTTAAGAATTGAAGAAGTCGGGTTGTAACCTCCAACTTTCAGGCGCTCTGGCACCATTACGTTGCGTACTCCGGATTCAAGCTGAGATTAGATTTGGCATAAGCTATGTCACCCCTATCGACTAGGGCAAGTTTGGTGCTCAGATCTCTTTTAGTTTTTGAGTTACAACCGAGCACTCAACATTTACAATATTCAAGGACACGGCCTTGACCCTTGACCCCGGTTGCTGAAATGTAACCAATTTTAAGATACAACCTTAAGTAATGTTTGTGTCAAAGATGAGTTGCGTGGCTTATGGGTTTCTATCTTTTTGGCTTATGGTAAATTTCAAAAATGTCCTATCTTTTACCATTGGGTCATTTGTGCGTTGCTATGGAAACAAAAAGTAACCGTCCGATTGCATTCATCTTGCACATAGTTGATAAGGCCGACCCCTAGGTAGCCTGTACCAAGTAGCGTGAGGCTATGTGCATTTTAACTGCACCGAACATGGAAAAAAACTAAATTTGTATCTTTCATAATGGGATTTTCCGTTGCCATGGAAACGAATACTACCAGTTCGATCGCCGTAATTTTTGCCATAGTCTATCTAGGTGGCGGACCGAATGTCCCTGCCAAGCGGCGTGGAGATACCTGTATGGCAAGTTGTCATAATCGGGGGACAAACTTCCATTGGCTCATAATGGGGATTTTCGTCGCCTTGGAAACGGACACTATTGATGGGATCACTATAATTTTTGACATACGGTATCTGAGTGGTACCTTTAATGTCCCTGCAAAGTCTCGTGACAATCGTTTTGAGATTAAAAAAAAAAATTGTGTGGAAAATTTGAAATTTCCAAACCCTGTAGCGTGAAAACTATTGCTCGTACGAAAACTTGATAGCGATAACGAGAAAGATATTCAGGAGCTGAGTATATTACTCACTAATTTCGTGTAATTTCCTGTAATATTAAGCGAGTAAGACAGGGAAATGTGTTTTGAACGTATGACGTCACCGTGACGTTGACGTTTGACCGATTTTACCCGGCAACGGACTTGACCTGAGATTAGACTTCTGGCATCCGTTGGCGGAGTTTGACAACGATAGCTGCAAGTATTCGACAGTTATCGTGCTCACAGACAGACACACACACGCACACGCACACACACACACACACACACACACACACACACATCACATGATGGCGATTTTCGCCATAACAGACAGAACTGACCGACATGATGGCGATTTTCGCCATAACAAACGGAACACACCGACATCAGACGAAAATTGAAAATTTTCGTCTTAACAACACATCTGTATCAGGCGCTCCCAGACTATCTATATTCGACCCCCAACCATTAATCTTAAGTAATCTTTGTGCGGTTTCAATTTCTGGTTAGTTGTTGGATGGTATATTTTCTCAGATTATGTAGCCAATCGTATTCCTCTGCGTTAGTATTATAAACGTATGTATCAATGTATACAAGATGGCTGCACAGTCCTATTTCCGGTTTAGGTGCTTTGGGGACCAAGCATCACGCTGTTGCCTTGCTGCAGCTGCATGACGCACACTCATTTTAGTCAACGTTTGAGTGTTGGGAATCGGCCGGCTGCGCGATTTGTGCGTGAAGAATCGAGTGGGTGTGAAAACATTTTGGTTTGCTTGGTCCAGGCATTCCTAACTATAAAATGATTATATAATAGTTAAAAATAAGAGATTGATATCACCATAATGCATGTGGTCTGTCTGATCAAAACGTTGGAAGCATTGTCTTTTGAGGACAATCTTCGATTGATTTCTGCGACGGAGTACCATCGTGCACACCCGACTAGTCCATATAAGGAGCGCTTTTCCGTAACCATAGATACCGCTCGCGGACATGAGATTCGTGATGATTAATACGTCAAACGACTGGAATAACCTCACAACACACATTATCACACTGACACTTACAGTCACGCACTCCCGAAACAGCCGCGTTCAGGTTTATCAACTGCCTAACCGCTTCACTATTACATTAACCTCCTCTGGTGGTTATAATTCTGATATACCAATAAGTTCATTGGTTTCTTTTGCATCTAAGGCCAGCTTTAGTCGATTTGTTGTCGTATCTTACGCGACTGAAGTTAAACAACGACGCAGCACAATTGTTTATCTGCAGCATTGACGTAGGTCATCAGTATCCCTGTCCCGTGGGGTCTCGATCAGTTCCCGTGGGGACTGTTCAGCACTATGAAGGTATGTCCTAGGTGTATCTTAGTATATCAGGGAGTGGTAAAGCGCCGCCGTTGTTGACAGGTAACCCTGTGACCGGGTCGGTAGCGAATCTCACCTGTGTAAATGTCCATGTTTGTGCACGAAACTGTGTTTTTTACTGTTAACTGAACAAAACAAAACTTTGCGGCAATTATCAATACAGTATGGTAGAACACCAACACATTTTAAGAACTTAGGGTAGTCCACCAAGAAGTTTTATGAACTTAAGGGAGTCCACCAACAAGTTCTAAAAGGTAGTCCACCAAAACAAGCGTTCAAGCGCTCGTCTTTAGCTTTTACCTACGACATACTAGGCACGTTAATGACAAGTAAGGTAGTTGCCTTGTAGACAAGAATCCTGTAATGCCCACTGCCTTAAAGAAAGGCATCTTTCAGGCTTTTGAACTACCCTCTTGTGTTTTCCCCAGTAATAGCGGTATGCACATTTGCGTCATTTAATTCATCTTCATACTTCTGTCTCACATCCATCCAACTGTGCATATAATTATAAATTTCATAAAGCTTCTTTCGTTGACTTCATACGCAAAAGTTTACCAACGAGATAGAATGGTCGGTGTAACCAGTTACTTATAATAAACCCCAATCTAAATATTGCATATATCTAGAAGTATCCGGCCCGAAATAGCCATATATGCATGTGGTAAATAGGTGGGCGAAAAAACCCCGTCCATACAGGTGTGTGTGTGTCCTGGGGACGGGGTAGGGGGGGGGGGCTCAGCATGCAGCATACAACGGGGAGGCAAGCGGCGCTATTTACTATGAGGGATACATACATAGGGTGAGCTGTGAAATGGGCAGAAATAAGCCGCCCTCAAACCAAACACGAGGGGAACGCTCTGTTTAAACTAGACGTCTTGCGTTCGTAGTAATAATTAAGCGAAAGAAATAACAGTATGACAGTATTTTGTTTTATACGTCAAATAGTAGCAGGCAGAAGGTAAACATTGGGCAGAAATAATATCGATAATTATATTGACATAAATTGAGACCGGGAGCTACGGAATAACGGGACATAAATGTTAAGGATATTTAAACCCTGTGTAATTATTGTGCATCCAGTACAGAATACTCAAATTGCGGCTAAAGCACGATAATAAACGAATATCAGTCCAGTAAAACTAAGGCCCAAGCTCATACATTGATTGAGTAAAAAAAAAGGGTTGATTGGGTTAAAAAAGGGGCTGTTTCCCGTCCCTTGTTCGTCATTTAACGTATTACTACTACCTTCAGTGGATAGAATCTGCCTGACGTCCTGGTTGATCTATAGAATTGACGTGTAGACTGCTTAACTATACTGTAAAATTGGATCAAAGATCAAAAAGATCAAATCAATTCCAATAGGCAAGGTTCCCCGGGCAGAGTTCGTTCTCTTGCTACTGATGGGAAGTTGTGGGCGCGAGACAGTACGGGATTTGTTTGCTTTGATTACGGTTCGGGCGATAAGGCGTTGGGAGAAATATTATTACTGTTGGCGCCAAGCCAAGTAGCCCGCCGCAGACATGGTCACCATGCGGGATAATCACCCGAAAGCGATATTATGTGCGGGATAAGGTGATAAGCACCGAGCGGTAGTGTTGACACATGCGATAGCGTTGACACATCTAAGAGCGACAATTTTGATACATCCAAGGCGGACTATGGTTCGGTTGGATATACGTTCAAGGCGGCTGCTGATGCCAATGTGCTCTTGCATATGCAGCGGCATAGTGGGACAGACAGCTTCATTTTATTAGTATAGATGTCACCCTCGTGCCACACTACGACATGCCGGCATCGCCCGCCGACCTCTCGTGACCTCTCGCGCTCTCTCGCGGGCTCTCACGGCCAACGGTGCATCTAGCTGGATACGTTGTCATGAGTGTCAAACTGGTGTATGTTTGTTAAAGTCACGCGATATGAAGGCGAATGTCTATTGTTTGTCACAAACGCTCTTCGTTAGTATAATATGGTTTGACTGCCATATCAAAAATACCGTTACTATCCGTAGAATGGAAATAAAAAATATTGATCATGCAGAAATTAGTATGCCAAAACGACATATATATGTGACACACTCACTTACGCTAAAAAATAGTTAGCATAATTGCATGGTAAATCAACCTGTTTTGAAACCTGATGAACAGGTAAATACTGAATGTGTCGTTAAACTCATATCGAATCAAGGCACACCACCCTGGCGGCTGAGAGTTTATGGCTCAAATGGACGTCTGATGACGCATGACCGTTGCATCGGGGACGTCTCGCTGAAACACAATAATACAAACCGGGATCTTCTGGGTCAATTATCAAAGGAATTACAACGCTTCGCAGCTTCCCATGCTGATGCAATCGCTGTCATCTCGACCTCCTGTGGAGGCGCGCGGGGGAGGGGGGGTGGGGGGCGCCAGGTTCACGGTAAGAGCACCATGAAGAAAGCAGCTGACCGGCAGCGGAGTGGCCAGCAGTATACATGGCAGGGGTGTAGGGTAGGAGGTGCGTGTGATTGAGGGGAGGGGAGTGCGCCAGCAAAGAAGTTCACGGCTTGCATGATAGTGTGTATTGGCGTGCTCAGTCGAGTTACCCAAAAGTGTCAACACTACGTGTGTATTGGCGGACACGGCCAGGAGTTTGAAGGAATTACAGCGTTTCGTAGGTTCCCATGCTGATGCAATCGCTGTCACCTCGACCTCAGATGGGGCCCGCCGGTGGGGGTGGGGGGTGGGAGGGAGGAAGTCGGCTCTCGGTTCACGTTAAGAACTCCATGCAGCAAGCAGCAGAACGGCAGCGGACCGGCCAGTAATACACAGGGTAGGGGTGTAAGGTAGGGGGTGGGTGTGGATAAGGGCCAGAGTGTGCGCCAGTGAAGCGCATCAAAGCCAGAATGCGTGTGTGTATTGGCGGGCATGGAGAAGGCCGGGGTGGGGGCGGCGAGAGGGGGGTCGCGTTAGGCGAACAGAAACGCCGTATAGTTTACTATTGCAATGGTATTTTAGTCGATTTACGCAAATGGGTTAACACGGCGAATTTTAACCATATTTTTCCCTGAAGGGCGATACAATTCCTCAGTGTCCTATACCATTTTGAAGTTTGTACGGTCAATATTGAGGGCACCGTGAATTTCGTTAATTTTAAATTGAAATGACCCGTTACGTGATAACAACCAGTCCGATTTTAGTACAATTTTAAACATAAGATCCTAATTTATGACCCAGTCTGTGGTAAATATTGGAGGGCGATAGCTTAAAAATTAAAAAAGTCGGGTTCGAACCTCCAACTTACTGCGGGTTCCAGCTGAGATTGGATTTGGCATACGCTACGTCACCCCTATCCACCAGGGCAAGTTTGGTGCTCAGATGTCTCTTAGTTTTTGAGCTACAACCGAGCACTCGACATTTACAGTAGTCAAGGAGACGACCTTGACCCTTGACCCCGGTTGCTGAAATGTAATCAATTTTAAGATACAACCTTAAGTAATGTTTGTGTCAAAGATGAGTTGCGTGGCTTATAGGTTTGTAAGTTTTTGGCTCATGGTAAATTTCAAAAATGTCCTATATTTTACCATTGGGCCATTTGTGCGTTGCTATGGAAACAAAAAGTAACCGTCCGATTGCATTCATCTTGCACATAGTTGATAAGGCCGACCATTAGGTAGCCTGTACCAAGTAGTGTGAGGCTATGTGCATTTTAACTGCACCGAACATGGAAAAAAGTAAAATTTGTATCTTTCATAATGGGATTTTCCGTTGCCTTGGAAACGAATACTACTAGTTGGATCGCCGTACTTTTTGGCATAGCCTATCTAGGTGGCGGACCGAATGTCCCTGCCAAGCGGCGTGGAGATACCTGTATGGAAAGTTGTCAAAATCTGGGGGCAAACTTCCATTGGCTCATAATGGGGATTTTCGCCGCTTTGGAAACGGACACTATTGATGGGATCACTATAATTTTTGACATACGGTATCTGAGTGGTACCTTTAATGTCCCTGCAAAGTCTCGTGACAATCGCTATGAGATTAAAAAAAAAATTGGTGTGGACATTTTTGAAAGTTTCAAAGCCTGTAGCGTGAAAACTGTTGCTTCTACGTAAATTGGATAGCAGTAACGAGAAAGATATTCAGGAGCTGAGTATATGGACATTAATTTTGTGTTTCTAACTGTAATATTAGGCGAGTTAGACCGGAAAATGTGTTTTGGACGTATGACGTCACTGTGACGTTGACGTTTGACCGATTTCACCCGGCCACAAACTTGACTGAGATTAGACTTCTATAATCTGTTGGCGAAGGTTGACAACGATAGCTGCAAGTGTTCGACAGTTATCGCGCGGACAGACAGACAGACAGACACACACACAAACAGAACTGACCGACATGATAAATGTATGTGGTTATATTATTCATTGTGCAGCCCGCTGCACACACCAGCGGAATAGCTCCGGGTTTCTATGTGCACTGTGAGCCTTCCCTCTGTCCTCTACCCTTTTCCTCTATCCCGTCACAATGTGCCGTCCCTCTGTCCTCTTCCTCCCTCCCGTCACAATGTGCCGTCCCTCTGTCCTCTTTCTCTCTCCCGTCACAATGTGCCGTCCCACTGTCCTCTTCCGCTCTCCCGTCACAATGTGCCGTCCCTCTGTCCTCTTCCTCTATCCCGTCACAATGTGCCGTCCCTCTTTCCTCTTCCTCTATCCCGTCACAATGTGCCGTCCCTCTATCCTCTTCCTCTATCCCGTCACAAAGTGCCGTCCCTCTGTCCTCTTCCTCTGTCTCGTGACAATGTGCCGTCCTCTGTCCTCTTCCTCTATCCCGTCACAATGTGCCGTCCCTCTGTCCTCTTCCTCTACCCCGTCACAATGTGCCGTCCCTCTGTCCTCTTCCTCTACCCCGTCACAATGTGCTGTATCTCTGTCCTCTTCCTCTATCCCGTCACAATGTGCCGTCCCTCTGTCCTCTTCCTCTATCCCGTCACAATGTGCCGTCCCTCTGTCCTCTTCCTCTATCCCGTCACAATGTGCCGTATCTCTGTCCTCTTCCTCTATCCCGTCACAATGTGCCGTCCCTCTGTCCTCTTCCTCTATCCCGTCACAATGTGCCGTCCCTCTGTCCTCTTCCTCTATCCCGTCACAATGTGCTGTCCCTCTGTCCTCTTCCTCTATCCCGTCACAATGTGACGTCCCTCTGTCCTCTTCCTCTATCCCGTCACAATGTGCCGTCCCTCTGTCCTCTTCCTCTCTCCCGTCACAATGTGCCGTCCCTCTGTCCTCTTCCTCTATCCCGTCACAATGTGCTGTCCCTCTGTCCTCTTCCTCTATCTGGGGTCCCTCTGTCCTCTTCCTCTATCCCGTCACAATGTGCCGTCCCTCTGACCTCTTCCTCTATCCCGTCACAATGTGCCGTCCTCTGTCCTCTTCCTCTATCCCGTCACAATGTGCCGTCCTCTGTCCTCTTCCTCTATCCCGTCACAATGTGCCGTCCCTCTGTCCTCTTCCTCTATCCCGTCACAATGTGCCGTCCCTATGTCCTCTACCCTATTTCTCCCTTCCGTCACAATGTGCCGTCCTCTGTCCTCTTTCTCTATCCCGTCACAATGTGCCATCCCTCTGTCCTCTTCCTCTATCCCGTCACAATGTGTCGTCCTCTGTCCTCTTCCTCTATCCCGTCACAATGTGCCGTCCCTATGTCCTCTACCCTATTTCTCCCTTCCGTCACAATGTGCCGTCCTCTGTCCTCTTACTCTATCCCGTCACAATGTGCCGTCCCTCTGTCCTCTTCCTCCATCCCGTCACAATGTGCCGTCCCTCTGTCCTCTTCCTCTATCCCGTCACAATGTGCCGTCCCTCTGTCCTCTTCCTCTATCCCATCTCAAAGTGCCGTTCCTCTGTCCCCTTCCTCTGTCTCGTCACAATGTGCCGTCCCTCTGTCCTCTTCCTCTCTTCCGTCACAATGTGCCGTCCCTCTGTCCTCTTCCTCCATCCCGTCACAATGTGCCGTCCCTCTGTCCTCTTCCTCTATCCCGTCACAATGTGCCGTCCCTCTGTCCTCTTCCTCTCTTCCGTCACAATGTGCCGTCCCTCTGTCCTCTTCCTCTATCCCGTCACAATGTGCCGTATCTCTGTCCTCTTCCTCTATCCCGTCACAATATGCCGCCTCTCTGTCCTCTTCCTCTATCCCGTCACAATGTGCCGTCCTCTGTCCTCTTCCTCTATTCCGTCACAATGTGCCGTCCCTCTGTCCTCTTCCTCTATCCCGTCACAATGTGCCGTCCCTCTGTCCTCTTCCTCTATCCCGTCACAATGTGCCGTCCCTCTGTCCTCTTCCTCTATCCCGTCACAAAGTGCCGTCCCTCTGTCCTCTTCCTCTGTCTCGTGACAATGTGCCGTCCCTCTGTCCTCTTCCACCATCCCGTCACAATGTGCCGTCCCTCTGTCCTCTTCCTCTATCCCGTCGCCATGTGCCGTCCCTCTGTCCTCTACCCTATTTCTCCCTTCCGTCACAATGTGCCGTCCCTCTGTCCTCTTCCTCTATCCCGTCACAATGTGCCGTCCCTCTGTCCTCTTCCTCTATCCCGTCACAATGTGCCGTTCCGCGGTCCTCTTCCTCTCTCCCGTCACAATGTGCCGTCCCTCTGTCCTCTTCCTCTATCCCGTCGCCATGTGCCGTCCCTCTGTCCTCTACCCTATTTCTCCCTTCCGTCACAATGTGCCGTCCCTCTGTCCTCTTCCACCATCCCGTCACAATGTGCCGTCCCTCTGTCCTCTTCCTCTATCCCGTCGCCATGTGCCGTCCCTCTGTCCTCTACCCTATTTCTCCCTTCCGTCACAATGTGCCGTCCCTCTGTCCTCTTCCTCTATCCCGTCACAATGTGCCGTCCCTCTGTCCTCTTCCTCTATCCCGTCACAATGTGCCGTCCCTCTGTCCTCTTCCTCTATCCCGTCACAATGTGCCGTTCCGCGGTCCTCTTCCTCTCTCCCGTCACAATGTGCCGTCCCTCTGTCCTCTTCCTCACTCCCGTTACAATAGGCCGTCCCTCTGTCCTCTACCCTTTTTCTCCCTTCCGTCACAATGTGCCGTCCCTCTGTCCTCTTCCTCTATCTCGTCACAATGTGACGTCCCTCTGTCCTCTTCCTCTCTTCCGTCACAATGGGCCGTCCCACTGTCCTCTTCCTCTCTTCCGTCACAATGTGCCGTCCCTTTGTCCTCTTCCTCTATCCCGTCACAATGTGCCGTCCCTCTGTCCTCTTCCTCCCTCCTGTCACAATGTGCCGTCTCTCTGTCCTCTTCCGCTCTCCCGTCACAATGTGCCGTCCCTCTGTCCTCTTCCTCAATCCCGTCACAATGTGCCGTCCCTCTGTCCTCTTCCTCAATCCCGTCACAATGTGCCGTCCCTCGGTCCTCTACCTCTCTCCCGTCACAATGTGCCGTCCCTCTGTCCTCTTCCTCTATCCCGTCACAATGTGCCGTCCCTCTGTCC
Source organism: Arenicola marina (assembly GCA_964019135.1). Classification (NCBI taxonomy): domain Eukaryota; kingdom Metazoa; phylum Annelida; class Polychaeta; family Arenicolidae; genus Arenicola; species Arenicola marina. Next base: position 32,000,924 of record OZ025254.1, on the reverse strand, counting down.
TCTTCGTCTATCTCGTCACAATGTGACGTCCCTCTGTCCTCTTCCTCTCTTCCGTCACAATGGGCCGTCCCACTGTCCTCTTCCTCTATCCCGTCACAATGTGCCGTCTCTCTGTCCTCTTCCTCTACCTCGTCACAATGTGACGTCCCTCTGTCCTCTTCCTCTCTTCCGTCACAATGGGCCGTCTCTCTGTCCTCTTCCTCTACCTCGTCACAATGTGACGTCCCTCTGTCCTCTTCCTCTCTTCCGTCACAATGGGCCGTCCCTCTGTCCTCTTCCTCTATCCCGTCACAATGTGCCGTCCCTTTGTCCTCTTCCTCTCTTCCGTCACAATGGGCCGTCCCACTGTCCTCTTCCTCTCTTCCGTCACAATGTGCCGTCCCTTTGTCCTCTTCCTCTATCCCGTCACAATGTGCCGTCCCTCTGTCCTCTTCCTCCCTCCTGTCACAATGTGCCGTCCCTCTGTCCTCTTCCGCTCTCTCGTCACAATGTGCCGTCCCTCTGTCCTCTTCCGCTCTCCCGTCTCAAAGTGCCGTCCCTCTGTCCTCTTCTTCTATCCCGTCACAATGTGCCGTCCCTCTGTCCTCTTCCTCTATCCCGTCACAATGTGCCGTCCCTCTGTCCTCTTCCTCCCTCCTGTCACAATGTGCCGTCCCTCTGTCCTCTTCCGCTCTCTCGTCACAATGTGCCGTCCCTCTGTCCTCTTCTTCTATCCCGTCACAATGTGCCGTCCCTCTGTCCTCTTCCTCCCTCCTGTCACAATGTGCCGTCCCTCTGTCCTCTTCCGCTCTCTCGTCACAATGTGCCGTCCCTCTGTCCTCTTCCGCTCTCCCGTCTCAAAGTGCCGTCCCTCTGTCCTCTTCTTCTATCCCGTCACAATGTGCCGTCCCTCTGTCCTCTTCCTCTATCCCGTCACAATGTGCCGTCCCTCGGTCCTCTACCTCTCTCCCGTCACAATGTGCCGTCCCTCTGTCCTCTTCCTCTATCTCGGGTCCGTCTGTCCTCTTCCTGTATCTCGGGTCCCTCTGTCCTCTTCCTCTATCTCGGGTCCCTCTGTCCTTTTCCTCTTTCTCGGGTCCCTCTGTCCTCTTCATCTATCTCGGGTCCCTCTCCTGTCTCGTTTCTTCATCTATTGCTTTGCTGTTTGTCTGTTTCTGTTCTCTCCCAGTCGTCACATTTATATTTCCTGCCAAAACCCAATCGGGTATTTCCCCCGCCGAGGATTCTGAGTAATTGGATGCTCAAGAGTCTCTTGGACGGTCCCTACCAGTGGCGCCCTCTTCAAGGAGAGGACCAGACCCCGACCCCTCAGCACCCCAGAACCTCCCTGGGCGCACCAAGTAACCTATTTGGGCGTCTTTGGCTTCGCAAGTGTGAGTCGTTGTGGGATGTGCCTTACACCAATGTCATCGGTACAGGTACAATACGAGGCGCATGGAGTGCCCGTCAAAACTCATCCCATTGCAAGGATCTGTAAGACAAGAATATGAAGGTTTTCTGGAATATAGAGGCGCTAATTAATTGCTAATGATATAGGGTATAATACCATTCATTGCAGAAAAGAAAGGTAACGACCACATTATCCGGACTGACACAACTGTATGATACAACTGTATGACACAACTGCATGACACAACTGCATGACACAACGGTATGACACAACTGTATGACACAACGGTATGATTCAATTGCATGACACAACTGTATGACACAACGGTATGACACAACGGAATGACACAACGGTATGACACAACTGTATGACACAACGGTATGACACAACGGTATGACACAACTGTATGATTCAATTGCATGACACAACTGTATGACACAATTTCATGACACTGCTGTGACTGTTGTCAGTAGACAGATCTGCATTGCCCGAGGACCTTGAGGTAATATCATAGCAGTGTGGTCGCAATATGACCCAGTCAGGGCAAGTTGTTCCTGGTCTAATCAGGCCAGGTTGCGTGATAATAAACCAATCAGCAGGCGATAATGTGGCCGCCCACACACCGATACGGAGTCACCTTCCATCGTCCCCACTCCCACCCACATCCCCACACCCACTCGCCCCCCCCCCATCTGCACCCTCACCGCACCCTCACCCCACCCTCGCCCTACCCCCACCCTCACCCCACCCTCACCCCACCCCCACCCTCACCCCCGGAAGCTAAGGCCTTTCCTCAGCCGATCAACGAATCTGTGGGTTGAGTGAGAACATGAGCGCCTTAAGGTGGCGGCCCCCAGCCCACTGGCCACTCGTAATCGCCTTAAAGCAACGCCCAATATAGCAATCCCCCGCGCGGCGGTGGGGCCGCAATTGAATTAACTCCCCCTCCATCGCCACCTTTCTACGTCCACAGACAGCCGTAAGTCTAATTGGAATGCGAAATGAAATGCAGCGTATTATGGACATCACAAAGGACCTCCATTGCAATATGTTGATCGGCGCTGGCTGAGCTTGCTGCGTCCCAAGAGAGGCAACAAGAATAGAGCCGGAGACCAGGGAATGACGGCGCATTGTCAGGGACACGTTCCTCGTGGAAAGAGTCTATTCCTTGAGCTGACTTATTTTAAGGTGTGGGGCGTATGTAGCAATTATGTATACACATACACTGGGTCAGGAGATCTATTTTTAGGTCAAGAGCAGGTGGGAGACTAAACATTTACCGTCAAAATTGTGTTGCTATTTACACTCTAAATAATGATTGTTTATGGATCTACTTGCGTATATATAAATAAAAAAGAAAAGAAAATTCTGATTTTCATTAAATTGTATTTAACAACAAATGGCAAAATACTATAAGAGGCCCGAGGATTTCCTCGACAAAGAGCATGCATGTTTACCCCTGGCCTTGTGTTGAACACAAAAATGCCGTTATATAGTTAAATGTTACAACAGAAATATGTCGTAAAGTTAGCAAAGCAAGAATCTCTCATGATTTTGAACGAATGAGACAAAAATGGAAAATTTAGCTCTAAAGGAATCCGCTAGGTGCCGCCCGCTCAAATAAACTGCTGGTGGTTGGATGAACCGTGTCCCACATACAGGTGCCAGGGTGCGAACCCACGACCTGTTGATCTGCAGCTGAACGCGCTAACCATAAGATCCCTCATTGTTATGACTGGAGGGGCTTGCCAACATCAAGGCAATCACATTATTAATTGTTAACTGATTTAAGTATTGCTGTAAATGAAAGATTGGTCACATCATATGATAATAGTTAACTGATTTAAGTATTAATATAAATAAAGCAAGTGAACCACACCTATGAAAAATAAATAAGTAAACATATTCATCAGCTACGTAAGACTCAATGTAGAGTGAATATTGATTTAATTAAGTTTTAGAATACTCGTTCACTGTTAGTAAGATAAAAACATAATAAGTCATAATTGCTTCAATGTATTCATGGTGAACAAAAAGATGTGAATCTGTTGTCAGGCGCCTGTTTCATACAGTGGCGCTGGGTGTACTTGGCCGCAGTAAGCCGGCAATGCCTGGTGTGAACATTAATTCCGACACTTCGATACTCGGTGGAGGTTGTCTGGGTCGTCAAGAGGTGAAGTTGTCAACCTGATGAGCCTTCAACCAGTGTCAACACGGCTATTTAAACTAACGTTCTAAAGCCTTCAACAGCGTAACACCCCTCTTCACCTTCGCATGTAATGGTTTCTTGTTGTATGCACAGCCAGAATGTCACACTTATGTAGTAATGCATTGTTGTATATACAATTACAATGTCATACTTGTATAGTAGTTCATTGTATCCACAGTCAGCATGTCATACTTGTATAATAGTCCATTGTATCCAATCAGCATGTCATACTTGTATAATAGTCCATTGTATTCAGTCAGCATGTCATACTTGTATAATAGTTCATTGTATCCACAGTCAGCATGTCATACTTGTATAATAGTCCATTGTATCCACAGTCAGCATGTCATACTTGTATAATAGTCCATTGTATCCGCAGTCAGCATGTCATACTTGTATAATACCATTGTATTCAGTCAGCATGTCATACTTGTATAATAGTTCATTGTATCCACAGTCACCATGACATACTTGTATAATAGTTCATTGTATCCACAGTCAGCATGTCATACTTGTATAATAGTCCATTGTATCCACAGTCAGCATGTCATACTTGTATAATAGTCCATTGTATCCGCAGTCAGCATGTCATACTTGTATAATAGTCCATTGTATCCACAGTCAGCATGTCATACTTGTATAATAGTCCATTGTATCCGCAGTCAGCATGTCATACTTGTATAATAGTCCATTGTATCCACAGTCAGCATGACATACTTGTATAATAGTCCATTGTATCCACAGTCAGCATGTCATACTTGTATAATAGTTCATTGTATCCACAGTCAGCATGACATACTTGTATAATAGTCCATTGTATCCACAGTCAGCATGTCATACTTGTATAATAGTTCATTGTATCCACAGTCAGCATGACATACTTGTATAATAGTCCATTTTATCCACAGTCAGCATGTCATACTTGTGTAATAGTCCATTGTATATCTACAGTCAGCATGTCATACTTGTATAATAGTTCATTGTATCCACAGTCAGCATGTCATACTTGTGTAATAGTCCATTGTATCGACAGTCAGCATGTCATACTTGTATAATAGTCCATTGTATCCACAGTCAGCATGTCACACTTGTATAATAGTCCATTGTATCCACAGTCAGCATGTCATACTTGTATAATAGTCCATTGTATCCGCAGTCAGCATGTCATACTTGTATAATAGTCCATTGTATCCACAGTCAGCATGTCATACTTGTATAATAGTCCATTGTATCCACAGTCAGCATGTTATCCTTGTATAATAGTCCATTGTATCCGCAGTCAGTATGTCATACTTGTATAATAGTCCATTGTATCCACAGTCAGCATGTCATACTTGTATAATAGTTCATTGTATCCACAGTCAGCATGACATACTTGTGTAATAGTCCATTGTATCCACAGTCAGCATGTCATACTTGTATAATAGTTCATTGTATCCACAGTCAGCATGACATACTTGTATAATAGTTCATTGTATCCCCAGTCAGCATGTCATACTTGTATAATAGTCCATTGTATCCACAGTCAGCATGTCATACTTGTATAATAGTTCATTGTATCCACAGTCAGCATGACATACTTGTGTAATAGTCCATTGTATCCACAGTCAGCATGTCATACTTGTATAATAGTTCATTGTATCCACAGTCAGCATGACATACTTGTATAATAGTTCATTGTATCCCCAGTCAGCATGTCATACTTGTATAATAGTCCATTGTATCCACAGTCAGCATGTCATACTTGTATAATAGTTCATTGTATCCACAGTCAGCATGACATACTTGTATAATAGTTCATTGTATCCCCAGTCAGCATGTCATACTTGTATAATAGTCCATTGTATCCACAGTCAGCATGTCATACTTGTATAATAGTTCATTGTATCCACAGTCAGCATGACATACTTGTATAATAGTCCATTGTATCCACAGTCAGCATGTCATACTTGTATAATAGTCCATTGTATCCACAGTCAGCATGTCATACTTGTATAATAGTTCATTGTATCCACAGTCAGCATGACATACTTGTATAATAGTTCATTGTATCCCCAGTCAGCATGTCATACTTGTATAATAGTCCATTGTATCCACAGTCAGCATGTCATACTTGTATAATAGTTCATTGTATTTACAGTCAGCATGACATACTTGTATAATAGTCCATTGTATCCACAGTCAGCATGTCATACTTGTATAATAGTTCATTGTATCCACAGTCAGCATGACATACTTGTATAATAGTCCATTTTATCCACAGTCAGCATGTCATACTTGTGTAATAGTCCATTGTATCCCCAGTCAGCATGTCATACTTGTGTAATAGTTCATTGTATCCACAGTCAGCATGTCATACTTGTATAATAGTCCATTGTATCCCCAGTCAGCATGTCATACTTGTATAATAGTCCATTGTATCCACAGTCAGCATGTCATACTTGTATAATAGTCCATTGTATCCACAGTCAGCATGTCATACTTGTATAATAGTCCATTGTATCCGCAGTCAGCATGTCATACTTGTATAATAGTTCATTGTAACCACAGTCAGCATGACATACTTGTATAATAGTTCATTGTATCCACAGTCAGCATGACATACTTGTGTACTAGTCCATTGTATCCACAGTCAGCATGTCATACTTGTATAATAGTTCATTGTATCCCCAGTCAGCATGTCATACTTGTATAATAGTCCATTGTATCCCCAGTCAGCATGTCATACTTGTATAATAGTCCATTGTATCCACAGTCAGCATGTCATACTTGTATAATAGTCCATTGTATCCCCAGTCAGCATGTCATACTTGTATAATAGTCCATTGTATCCACAGTCAGCATGTCATACTTGTATAATAGTCCATTGTATCTACAGTCAGCATGTTATCCTTGTATAATAGTCCATTGTATCCGCAGTCAGCATGTCATACTTGTATAATAGTCCATTGTATCCACAGTCAGCATGTCATACTTGTATAATAGTTCATTGTATCCACAGTCAGCATGACATACTTGTGTAATAGTCCATTGTATCCACAGTCAGCATGTCATACTTGTATAATAGTTCATTGTATCCCCAGTCAGCATGTCATACTTGTATAATAGTCCATTGTATCCCCAGTCAGCATGTCATACTTGTATAATAGTCCATTTTATCCACAGTCAGCATGTCATACTTGTATAATAGTCCATTGTATCCACAGTCAGCATGTCATACTTGTATAATAGTCCATTGTATCCACAGTCAGCATGTCATACTTGTATAATAGTCCATTGTATCCCCAGTCAGCATGTCATACTTGTATAATAGTCCATTGTATCCACAGTCAGCATGTCATACTTGTATAATAGTCCATTGTATCCCCAGTCAGCATGTCATACTTGTATAATAGTCCATTGTATCCACAGTCAGCATGTCATACTTGTATAATAGTCCATTGTATCCCCAGTCAGCATGTCATACTTGTATAATAGTCCATTGTATCCACAGTCAGCATGTCATACTTGTATAATAGTCCATTGTATCCCCAGTCAGCATGTCATACTTGTATAATAGTCCATTGTATCCACAGTCAGCATGTCATACTTGTATAATAGTCCATTGTATCCACAGTCAGCATGACATACTTGTATAATAGTTCATTGTATCCACAGTCAGCATGACATACTTGTATAATAGTCCATTGTATCCACAGTCAGCATGTCATACTTGTATAATAGTCCATTTTATCCACAGTCAGCATGTCATACTTGTATAATAGTCCAGTGTATCCCCAGTCAGCATGTCATACTTGTATAATAGTCCATTGTATCCACAGTCAGCATGACATACTTGTATAATAGTCCATTGTATCCCCAGTCAGCATGTCATACTTGTATAATAGTCCATTGTATCCACAGTCAGCATGACATACTTGTATAATAGTTCATTGTATCCACAGTCAGCATGACATACTTGTATAATAGTCCATTGTATCCCCAGTCAGCATGTCATACTTGTATAATAGTCCATTGTATCCACAGTCAGCATGTCATACTTGTATAATAGTCCATTGTATCCCCAGTCAGCATGTCATACTTGTATAATAGTCCATTGTATCCACAGTCAGCATGACATACTTGTATAATAGTCCATTGTATCCCCAGTCAGCATGTCATACTTGTATAATAGTCCATTGTATCCACAGTCAGCATGTCATACTTGTATAATGGTCCATTGTATCCACAGTCAGCATGTCATACTTGTATAATAGTCCATTGTATCCACAGTCAGCATGACATACTTGTATAATAGTTCATTGTATCCACAGTCAGCATGACATACTTGTGTAATAGTCCATTGTATCCACAGTCAGCATGTCATACTTGTATAATAGTTCATTGTATCCCCAGTCAGCATGTCATACTTGTATAATAGTCCATTGTATCCCCAGTCAGCATGTCATACTTGTATAATAGTCCATTGTATCCACAGTCAGCATGACATACTTGTATAATAGTCTATTGTATCCCCAGTCAGCATGTCATACTTGTATAATAGTTCATTGTATCCCCAGTCAGCATGTCATACTTGTGTAATAGTCCATTGTATCCACAGTCAGCATGACATACATGTATAATAGTCCATTGTATCCCCAGTCAGCATGTCATACTTGTATAATAGTCCATTGTATCCACAGTCAGCATGTCATACTTGTATAATAGTCCATTGTATCCACAGTCAGCATGTCATACTTGTATAATAGTTCATTGTATCCACAGTCAGCACCCATTGATTGCCCATCCTTGCCACCCCACACGTTGACCTTATATAGTGCACGACGCCAGGACGAATGTTGGTGGGGAGGTGGGGTGAAGGGGATGATGCAGGTGGCGGCGGGTGGCAGAGGGGGTGGAGTACCTGGGGATGGCTGACGGAGGAGATGGGACAGAACAACGTGGTAATGCAGGCCATCAAATCTGGGACATCCACAGCCGCCAATTATGCTTCGGTATTGACGACAACTTACTACAAGGGCCACCAAGTGTGAGGCAATCCATAAATCAATGGAGGCAGTCAATGGGGCTGTCACCAGAGGGCGTGCGCGAGCCACGTCCCGGTCCACAGAGGTGACGGGTCCGCGGGCCTCACCAGGCCAGGGTGTGAGGCGTCACCACCAGCCTGGGTCACGCCAGGGGAGCTCGGTGTCCGCCCTCACCCTCTAAATCTCTCAGCGTCATCTACTCGAATCATCTAACTAGCTGGGTCCCCGCCCTCCCCCTTTACATCTGTCACCGTCATCCACTTAAATCATCTAACTAGCTGGGTCCCCGCCCTCCCCCTTTACATCTGTCACCGTCATCCACTTAAATCATCTAACTAGCTGGGTCCCCGCCCTTTCCCTTTACATCTGTCGTCATCATCCATTAAATCATCTAACTAGCTGGGTCCCCGCCCTGCCCCTTTACATCTGTCACCGTCATCCATTAAATCATCTAACTAGCTGGGTCCCCGCCCTGCCCCTTTACATCTGTCACCGTCATCCATTAAATCATCTAACTAGCTGGGTCCCCGCCCTACCCCTTTACATCTGTCACCGTCATCCACTTAAATCATCTAACTAGCTGGGTCCCCGCCCTTTCCCTTTACATCTGTCGTCATCATCCATTAAATCATCTAACTAGCTGGGTCCCCGCCCTGCCCCTTTACATCTGTCACCGTCATCCATTAAATCATCTAACTAGCTGGGTCCCCGCCCTGCCCCTTTACATCTGTCACCGTCATCCATTAAATCATCTAACTAGCTGGGTCCCCGCCCTACCCCTTTACATCTGTCACCGTCATCCACTTAAATCATCTAACTAGCTGGGTCCCCGCCCTTTCCCTTTACATCTGTCGTCATCATCCATTAAATCATCTAACTAGCTGGGTCCCCGCCCTCCCCCTTTACATTAGTCACCGTCATCCACTTAAATCATCTAACTAGCTGGGCCCCCGCCCTTTCCCTTTACATCTGTCGTCATCATCCATTAAATCATCTAACTAGCTGGGTCCCCGCCCTGCCCCTTTACATCTGTCACCGTCATCCATTAAATCATGTAACTAGTTGGGGCCCCGCCCTGCCCCTTTACATCTGTCACCGTCATCCATTAAATCATCTAACTAGCTGGGTCCCCGCCCTGCCCCTTTTCATCTGTCACCGTCATCCATTAAATCATTTAACTAGCTGGGTCCCCGCCCTACCCCTTTACATCTGTCACCGTCATCGACTTAAATCATCTAACTAGCTGGGTCCCCGCCCTTTCCCTTTACATCTGTCGTCATCATCCATTAAATCATCTAACTAGCTGGGTCCCCGCCCTCCCCCTTTACATTAGTCACCGTCATCCACTTAATTCATCTAACTAGCTGGGTCCCCGCCCTTTCCCTTTACATCTGTCGTCATCATCCATTAAATCCTCTAACTAGCTGGGTCCCCGCCCTGCCCCTTTACATCTGTCACCGTCATCCATTAAATCATTTAACTAGTTGGGGCCCCGCCCTGCCCCTTTACATCTGTCACCGTCATCCATTAAATCATCTAACTAGCTGGGTCCCCGCCCTCCCCCTTTACATGTGTCACCGTCATCCATTAAAATCATTTAACTGGCCACCCACTCCAGCACGGCCCCTGCCCCTCCCCCCCTCCCCTCGCTCCAATCCACTTCTTCACCTATTAGGGCTATCATCGGCATAAGCTCCGCAATCCTGCTGTTTATTGATTATCCCCACTGCGCCCCCCCCCCCCCCGCCCACCACCGCGGCGTTTAATACCCCGACACCTTCACACAGGGGAGGCGGTGGTGGGGGACGGCTTGTCTGTGGGCATTGAAGGATAATCAGATCTCCTGACTGGAACCTTCCCCCCCCCCCCCGCCCCCACAACCCACCCTGAGACACCCCCAGTCGTACAATATTGATGGATCTATATTCACAAGGCCTCAGCACATTGCGTGCAAACCATTGGCCGTGGGAACGGTAAGTGGGGAGAGGGGCCCGCCGGGGGGAACAGGGGTGGTGGTGGGGTGGGAGGGATGGGGTTTTGAGCTACCCATGTGTCGTGCCGGGGGTACAATGATATAGCCGCATAGAGGGGTTGTCTGGACTGTCATAGCACATTGTCCCCAGTCCCCGCCCCCAACGTCACATCCTCCAATTATCGCTCGGTAAGTGGCGCTAATGTATAAGCCAGTCAATGGCTTTGGATGCAAGTTACAAGGCAGCTTAGCAAGCTGTCCAAACAGCAGTCTGCAGCTGTAGCGGCCATCGCACGTTATTGGAGAAGAACTCTTTGGTCTCTCCATACAAACAATAACAATAATTAAAAACAATTCGTAAAACGACTTTTCCACAAATTAAATGTTAAATTTAAAATAACCAAGGGATCCCTGTGTAGGGGTGGGCCGGGCCGTGGGGGGGGGGGGGGCGGGGAGTCCAGCCATGACTCCGCGACACTTTACTCTCCCTTTACAGGTGAACAGTCGAGCCGGGTCCCCGCGGACTGAGGCAGTAACTGATAAGGCCACTCCGACAATGCCAAGATAAGTAGGGCTCGCTGGCCGGGATAGTACAAAGGAGGAAGGTGGGGCGGGGCGCGGCGGGGCGGGGCGGGGTGGCATGGGGTGGGGTGGGGCGGGGCGGGGCGGGGCGGGGCGGGGCGGGGCGGGGCGGGGCGGAATCAGGGTGAATGCAACGCTTAGGTTGTTCGTTTCCTCTACACTGGAGTGCTTTTCACCTCCAAGCCTTCACTCCCTCCCTCCTCCACCCTCCCCACCCCCCCCCCCCCCCCCACCCTCCCGTTACCCGAGGGAGAAATCCATTCCAATTCCTGCTTAAATCCCGAATCACCTCGTAATCTGCCATTTTCTGCTCCGTGTCTCTACTTCCGGTGCCATCGGGCCTCCATCAAGTCATCCATCGCGGTCGTCATGGAGATAATAGGGGTGGAGGGGGTCGGGCTGGGTGATTGGGTGCCAGGGAGGCCGGTTGGACCCAGGCAGCCAATAGCCTTTTAAGTGTGCCTTCAGCTATGTGGGTAACAACGACATTACCGTGGGCGGCCGACGTGTTCAGCGTAAAGCCCACATCGCTCGCCTCTCTGAACACGCCGTAACACGAATCATCAAACGGCTTAACCACACTACTAGCCCAAGGCTCAGAATACAGTGAGGAGTCCGACGTGAAGACACTTTCTTGTAGTGGACGTTAATGTTGTTCATATGGTAAATATCGACCAATAATATATAGAACAAAACATTTACAGCTAACGGTTTCACAACTTAATTTCCCTGGCGTCTATCTCTTCAAGGCACCTACGAATTATCATATCTCTCCGTATTGTAGATGGCAAGCAACATCGATAGTTTTATGTTTTCATCATACAGTAAGTCGTGATATCAGGCAGATATAGCGCATATTTCTTATCAATACTAAAAAAATAAAGAAAGGGAAACAGATTCAGTGGTTATTAGCTTGGCGATAATTTGTCTGAAATAATTTGTCGTGCTTTGACAGACGCAACGGAAACACCGACGTCGATAATGTGACGTCACCGTACGGCCGGTCACCGCCGGATGTGACGTCAGACGAGACAAAGACCTCCTCACTGTGACGTCACACGACTTGCGGGATCCAGCGCGGCCCACGGCGGGTGGAGGCCGGAACAACGAGGCCCACGGCGGGTGGAGGCCGGAACAGCGCGGCCCACGGCGGGTGGAGGCCGGAACAGCGAGGCCCACGGCGGGTGAAGGCGGCACAGCGAGGCCCACGGCGGGTGAAGGCGGCACAGCGCCGCTGACGGCAGCGGAAATGACAGCACGGACCCCACCTCGTCAAGAAGAATTGTTCATTAATAGCGTGGCTGCACGTCGTCCGCAGCGGGTTTTCACCTCATCTCGCGCACGAAGCGGAAAGCGAAGTGATATTTGTGATAGAAGTTCGTGCTCAGAAGGGATTGAATCAGATGGTGGTGGCCGTCACGTGGTCGCTGGGATTACGTAGCGGTAACAGCCACATGGTATCAGACAGGTAAGCCACCGCTATATGTCGGCGTCACTCCTCTGGGCGACCATGGCACGTGACCGTAATAAGATCCGATAACTACAGCACACCATAGCGACAACCGACCATCGGCCCTGTCTATCGCCACCAAATCATGGCCCCTTCACCCTTGCTGGTGGCGATGTGTTGTAAATGGTTGTCTGTGGCTTGGGTAACTCCCGCGACCTGACTGGTACTTCCGTGCACTCTTCTTGCCTGACGATCTCGCCAACGGGGTAGCTCGATGACTAATGCCTCATTCCCGGACAGATTTACCACCTGTCAAAAAAACACTAGGGATCATGGAACCATTAGTGAGGGCCAAAAGCTGGTACTGACGTCACGAATAAGAGTAATTATATCAAGAGCTTTCGCATCATATCTCTTTATCACACTAAACCACAGAATGGGAGGGTTACGCACACACGGGGTACAACCCGAAGTATGCAAACAATGACGTATGCAATGATTGGGCCATTACTCATCATTTATTTACATTCAGAGATAATAATACATGAGTCTATTAATTATAGGGCGGGAGCTAGCAAGGCGCTGACAGCCTTTATTGAGGGGAGGAGTTCGAGAAAACAAAGACAGAACACAGCAAAAAATGGGACCAAGGAGCTAAAAGAAAGCCCCGTATGAGAAGCTCATCAGCGAGGGGGCCGCCGCAAGTTGTTGGTGGCGACGATAAAAGATCAACAACTTGAGCGATATTTCCTCTGGAGGCCCCAACTGTATGAAAGGATCACCGTGGGTGGCAGCCACTCTTTGTCTCCAGGGGGGGGGGGGGGGGGGAGGGGGTCGGGCGTAATTATGACACACCCATTTACAGGGACACCGTCATTAAGGCTGGCCGCTTCACCCCCTTACTTCGCGGATTTACTACGGTTTAACTTAACCACTTGTCGGGGACCGCAATGTGAGAGGTGAAAGGTGAAGACGCGGGGACAAGATGAGCTCTGCTCACGCCATCAGCAGCCTGGTCTCAACCACTTGAACCCCCTGACAGTGGCAGCCACATTATAACAGTCAGCTAATCAGCAACAATTACTGGGGAAAACACTGTGGAAAAACATGTCAGTTGTAAAAAGGAAGACGACAGGTCTTCTTGCAGGGTTTCACGTTGCATGTGACACTGGGCGCATTTCTTTGGGCCAGGTTCGGTATCCCGCCCGAGACCCGCAACACATGACGGGTAACTTCCGGGTGTGCCGACAAGGATTTGCCTATTCCAATGAAATGCACGCACCTTTCACATCCGGTGCACGTAGGGGCACCGGAACAACTTAGTCTCAATCAGCAGCCATCTTCTCCCGAATGTCCCGTGCTGTTTTCAACGGGGCACATCGGCACACCGAATGGATGCGCGCGCACCCATAACGGGGGAAAGAAGTGTCGGGCGGTATACCGATGCGTAATTTGCGTATTCGGCTTACCGCAGGCATACACTGAGCTACCAAAAAAATGCGCCCACTGTGGCAACCCACCACATGACCCCAGCCTGTGGAGGGGGGGGGGGGGGCGTGAGGGCAAGGGGTAATTTCGCTCCTCGGAACGGGCTTTTCATTTCACCGTGAACTGGGAAAGACATATTAGCCGACCGTCGTGATCAATGATTTTCATTATTCGTGAACAGAGAATTTGAATTTATCTCATGTATCCGTCCCTTCCATTGTATGCGGGTAGTTCTCCATTTAATTTGTCATGACCTGGAAATAAAGAAATTTACTCTTCGAGATTTGGGAACACGACCCCGCTTGCGCCCCCCCCCCCCATCCCAACCCTATCTTCTAATGACGCTCGAAGGGATCCATACATCAACAGCGCCTCTGACGGGTATAACCTGCTCATAGTCCGGTCCCTCTGGACACACTGTAGGGAGCTCCACCTTAGAACAGTTATCTAGTCCCGTTATGCGCACTGCCAGATTACCAGATTACCGGATTTAAATGCCAATGTTATCACATGGAGACGATACAACACCTGCAAAACAGATACAGATACTGGACAGAAAATCAGTCAGATTTAAGTTTATGATTACTCCACCACATATTACACATTGGAAGCGTTTGCTACCATGCAGCCTGTGGCTTATAAAGTTCTTAATTGACCATAACATTGAAATATATGTGTATTTCTTCAGCATAATAAAAACGAACTACACCTCCGGCCCCTATTTGTACATATATCTACGCGCAAAACTTACATAAACTTGTAACCAACCGTGGTACCGGGGTGGCAGGTTCGAGTCCCATATATGTCAACATCTAAAGTGATATATCCACGTGGTACTTCTGGCACAGAGTATGTGCATAGCACGTCTGGTGGATATTGTTCCAGCCAAACAGTAATATAATAAGGAATAGTAACCGCTCAAAGAGAAAAGGATGTCCGCCCCACGTGCTCTTCCACTGGATGGTTGGGGGGCCGGGGGAGGGGGGGAATCATTCATCCCACATCCTCGACAAGGTCGCGCGAAGATGACGAATACTTCAACTTCATTCAAGCCAAAGGCTCACATATGACCAGTCTGGGGCTGCCACAGTTTTATTGTCATAGTGCAATTGTCACAATGCAATTGTCACAGTGTAATAGCCAACGTGCAATTACCACAGTGTCATGGCCACCATGTAATCGACATGATGCAATTGTCACCGTGTAATCGCCAAAGTACAATTACCATAGTGCCGTCAGCATGATGCAATTGCCACAATACAATCGCCACAGTGCAATGGCCACAGTGCAATGGCCACAGTGCAATGGCCACAGTGCAATGGCCACAGTGCAATGGCCACGGTGCAATGGCCACAGTGCAATGGCCACAGTGCAACGGCCACAGTGCAATGGCCACAGTGCAATGGCCACAGTGCAATGGCCACAGTGCAATGGCCACAGTGCAATGGCCACAGTGCATTGTAAGATCACTGACGTTACTATTTATTTCCAGCAGAAACCACGTGCTCCAGTTAAAACAAAATACCGTACAACTGCCTGACGATTAAAGAGACCGTACAGAGTGAAACGAGAGTGACAAGGGAGATTTATTCCAGATAATGGCAGGGCATCACACAAAGCGTACTTAATTAGATTAAATGGAAATTCCGAATCCAGGAAATAAATCTTAATTACAAACAGTGGCTGAAGGTCGATGTCCTCTGCGCCAGCGGACATGAAAACACTGGCTCCGTCTTTGCTAAAACATGTTATAAAATACATCCTGCCCAGCGAAGTTGTTTTTCAATGTCTGGACCCTCAATGTCGGATTGTGGGTAGGCGGTAATTAAGGTTACATCACTGAGCCCCACACCAACTGACCCCCCACCCCCATCCACCCCCCTCCGCACCAGTGGTGGGTCAAGGGGATTGGCCTCCATCTCAGTCTCTCGGCCTCCATCGCTCTCCCCCCCCCCCGCCCCCCACACACACCCTAACCCTGCTTCAGAAAGCTGGAACATCTCTCTATCGCCAAGGTCAAAAACCACTTAGGCCAGGGTGAATGGAAGTCAGGGTAGCATTCATTAGCTTTGTGACGACCACATCTCGTGTGACTGAGAGGCCGACCGCTGCACGGAGCCCCGGCGCGAACCACTCGTGCCACCTGGCGGGGAGAGCGAAGATCACGTGACGACACCACAAGGCTCACTCCGCGATGGCGTGCCAAATCATAATGGCGGCATTTCCGGTTCCGGTGCTCTTCGGACCTGGTCTCCTGTCTTGTTTGTCAGTTTGGTTTATCTACCCATCGAAATGAAGGGGGGAGGGTGACTTGTTTTCACATTATAAAGGACGGATTCTTGTCACCTTGCAAAGGACGGACTTCTTGTCACCTTATAAAGGACGGATTCTTGTCACCCTATAAAGGACGGACTTCTTGTTACCCTATAAAGGACGGACTTCTTGTCACCTTATAAAGGACGGACTTCTTGTCACCTTATAAAGAACGGACTTCTTGTCACCCTATAAAGGACGGACTTGTCACCTTATAAAGGACGGACTTCTTGTCACCTTATAAAGGACGGACTTCTTGTTACCCTATAAAGGACGGACTTCTTGTCACCTTATAAAGGACGGACTTCTTGTCACCTTATAAAGGACGGACTTCTTGTTACCCTATAAAGGACGGACTTCTTGTCACCTTATAAAGGACGGACTTCTTGTCACCTTATAAAGAACGGACTTCTTGTCACCCTATAAAGGACGGACTTGTCACCTTGCAAAGGACGGACTTCTTGTCACCTTATAAAGGACGGGTTCTTGTCACCCTATAAAGGACGGACTTCTTGTCACCTTATAAAGGACGGACTTCTTGTCACCTTATAAAGGACGGACTTCTTGTCACCTTATAAAGGACGGACTTCTTGTCACCCTATAAACGACGGACTTCTTGTCACCTTATAAAGGACGGACTTCTTGTCACCTTATAAAGGACGGACTTCTTGTCACCTTATAAAGGACGGACTTCTTGTCACCTTATAAAGGACGGACTTCTTGTCACCTTATAAAGGACGGACTTCTTGTCACCTTATAAAGGACGGACTTCTTGTCACCTTATAAAGGACGGACTTCTTGTCACGTTATAAAGAACGGACTTCTTGTCACCCTATAAAGGACGGACTTGTCACCTTATAAAGGACGGACTTCTTGTCACCTTATAAAGGACGGACTTCTTGTCACCTTATAAAGGACGGACTTCTTGTCACCTTATAAAGGACGGACTTCTTGTCACCTTATAAAAGACGGACTTCTTGTCACCTTATAAAGGACGGACTTCTTGTCACCTTATAAAGGACGGACTTCTTGTCACCTTACACAGGACGGACTTCTTGTCACCTTATAAAGGACGGACTTCTTGTCACCTTATAAAGGACGGACTTCTTGTCACCTTATAAAGGAGACACTTCTTGTCACCTTACAAAGGACGGACTTCTTGTCACCTTACAAAGGACGGACTTCTTGTCACCTTATAAACGACGGACTTCTTGTCACCTTATAAAGGACGGACTTCTTGTCACCTTATAAAGGACGGACTTCTTGTCACCTTACAAAGGACGGACTTCTTGTCACCTTATAAAGGACGGACTTCTTGTCACCTTATAAAGGACGGACTTCTTGTCACCCTATAAACGACGGACTTCTTGTCACCTTATAAAGGACGGACTTCTTGTCACCTTATAAAGAACGGACTTCTTGTCACCTTATAAAGGACGGACTTCTTGTCACCTTATAAAGGACGGACTTCTTGTCACCTTATAAAGGACGGACTTCTTGTCACCTTATAAAGGACGGACTTCTTGTCACCTTATAAAGGACGGACTTCTTGTCACCTTACAAAGGACGGACTTCTTGTCACCTTATAAAGGACGGACTTCTTGTCACCTTATAAAGGACGGACTTCTTGTCACCTTATAAAGGACGGACTTCTTGTCACCTTATAGCGGACGGACTTCTTGTCACCTTATAAACGACGGACTTCTTGTCACCTTATAGAGGACGGACTTCTTGTCACCTTAGAAAGGACGGACTTCTTGTCACCTTATAAAGGACGGACTTCTTGTCACCTTATAAACGACGGACTTCTTGTCACCTTATAAAGGACGGACTTCTTGTCACCTTATAAAGGACGGACTTCTTGTCACCTTATAAAGGACGGACTTCTTGTCACCTTATAAAGGACGGACTTCTTGTCACCTTATAGAGGACGGACTTCTTGTCACCTTATAAAGGACGGACTTCTTGTCACCTTATAGAGGACGGACTTCTTGTCACCTTAGAAAGGACGGACTTCTTGTCACCTTATAGAGGACGGACTTCTTGTCACCTTATAAAGGACGGACTTCTTGTCACCTTATAAAGGACGGATTTCTTGTCACCCTATAAAGGACGGACTTCTTGTCACCTTATAAAGGACGGACTTCTTGTCACCTTATAAAGAACGGATTTCTTGTCACCTTATCAAGGACGGATTTCTTGTCACCTTTTAAAAGACGGACTTCTTGTCACCCTATAAAGGACGGACTTCTTGTCACCTTATAAAGGAAGGACTTCGTGTCACCCCTAAAAGGACGGACTTCTTGTCACCTTACAAAGGACGGACTTATTGTCACCTAATACAGGACCGACTTGTCACCTCGCAAAGGACGGACTTCTTGTCACCTTATAAAGGACGGATTCTTGTCACCTTATAAAGGACGGACTTCTTGTCACCTTATAAAGGACGGACTTCTTGTCACCTTACAAAGGACGGACTTATTGTCACCTAATACAGGACGGACTTCTTGTCACCTTACAAAGGACGGACTTATTGTCACCTAATACAGGACCGACTTGTCACCTCGCAAAGGACGGACTTCTTGTCACCTTATAAAGGACGGATTCTTGTCACCTTATAAAGGACGGACTTCTTGTCACCTTATAAAGGACGGACTTCTTGTCACCTTATAAACGACGGACTTCTTGTCACCTTATAAAGGACGGACTTCTTGTCACCTTATAAAGGACGGACTTCTTGTCACCTTATAAAGGACGGACTTCTTGTCACCTTATAAAGGACGGACTTCTTGTCACCTTATAAAGGACGGACTTCTTGTCACCTTATAAACGACGGACTTCTTGTCACCTTATAAAGGACGAACTTCTTGTCACCTTATAAAGGACGGATTCTTGTGACCTTATAAAGGACGGACTTCTTGTCACCTTATAGAGGACGGACTTCTTGTCACCTTATAAAGGACGGACTTCTTGTCACCTGATAAAGGACGGACTTCTTGTCACCTTATAAAGGACGGATTCTTGTCACCCTATAAAGGACGGATTTCTTGTCACCTTATAAAGGACGGACTTCTTGTCACCTTATAATGGACGGACTTCTTGTCATCTTATAAAGGACGGACTTCTTGTCACCTTATAAAGGACGGACTTCTTGTCACCTTACAAAGGACGGACTTCTTGTCACCTTATAAAGGACAGACTTCTTGTCACCTTATAAAGGACGGACTTCTTGTCACCTTACAAAGGACGGACTTCTTGTCACCTTACAAAGGACGGACTTCTTGTCACCTTATAAACGACGGACTTCTTGTCACCTTATAAAGGACGGACTTCTTGTCACCCTATAAAGGACGGGTTCTTGTCACCCTATAAAGGACGGACTTCTTGTCACCTTATAAAGGACGGACTTCTTGTCACCTTATAAAGGACGGACTTCTTGTCACCTTATAAAGAACGGACTTCTTGTCACCTTATAAAGAACGGACTTCTTGTCACCTTACAAAGGACGGGTTCTTGTCACCTGATAAAGGACGAATTTCTTGTCACCTTATAAAGGACGGACTTCTTGTCACCTTATAAAGGACGGACTTCTTGTCACCTTATAAAGAACGGACTTCTTGTCAGCTTATAAAGGACGGACTTCTTGTCACCTTACAATGGACGGACTTCTTGTCACCTTACAAAGGACGGACTTCTTGTCACCTTATAAAGGACAGACTTCTTGTCACCTTACAAAGGACGGACTTCTTGTCACCTTATAAAGGAGACACTTCTTGTCACCTTACAAAGGACGGACTTATTGTCACCTAATACAGGACGGACTTCTTGTCACCTTACAAAGGACGGACTTATTGTCACCTAATACAGGACCGACTTGTCACCTCGCAAAGGACGGACTTGTCACCTCGCAAAGGACGGACTTCTTGTCACCTTATAAAGGACGGATTCTTGTCACCTTATAAAGGACGGACTTCTTGTCACCTTATAAAGGACGGACTTCTTGTCACCTTATAAAGGACGGACTTCTTGTCACCTTATAAAGGACGGACTTCTTGTCACCTTATAAAGGACGGACTTCTTGTCACCCTATAAAGGACGGACTTCTTGTCACCTTATAAAGGACGGACTTCTTGTCACCTTATAAAGGAAGGACTTCTTGTCACCTTATAAAGGACGGACTTCTTGTCACCTTATAAAGGACGGACTTCTTGTCACCTTATAAAGGACGGACTTCTTGTCACCTTATAAAGGAAGGACTTCTTGTCACCTTATAAAGGACGGACTTCTTGTCACCTTACAATGGACGGACTTCTTGTCACCTTACAAAGGACGGACTTCTTGTCACCTTATAAAGGACAGACTTCTTGTCACCTTACAAAGGACGGACTTCTTGTCACCTTATAAAGGAGACACTTCTTGTCACCTTACAAAGGACGGACTTATTGTCACCTAATACAGGACGGACTTCTTGTCACCTTACAAAGGACGGACTTATTGTCACATAATACAGGACCGACTTGTCACCTCGCAAAGGACGGACTTCTTGTCACCTTATAAAGAACGGATTCTTGTCACCTTATAAAGGACGGACTTCTTGTTACCCTATAAAGGACGGACTTCTTGTCACCTTATAAAGGACGGACTTCTTGTCACCTTATAAAGGACGGATTCTTGTCACCTTATAACGGACGGACTTCTTGTTACCCTATAAAGGACGGACTTCTTGTCACCTTATAAAGGACAGACTTCTTGTCACCTTACAAAGGACGGACTTCTTGCCACCTTATAAAGGAGACACTTCTTGTCACCTTACAAAGGACGGACTTATTGTCACCTAATACAGGACCGACTTGTCACCTCGCAAAGGACGGACTTCTTGTCACCTTACAAAGGACGGACTTCTTGTCACCTAATACAGGACCGACTTATTGTCACCTAATACAGGACGGACTTCTTGTCACCTTACAAAGGACGGACTTATTGTCACCTAATACAGGACCGACTTGTCACCTCGCAAAGGACGGACTTCTTGTCACCTTATAAAGGACGGATTCTTGTCACCTTATAAAGGACGGACTTCTTGTTACCCTATAAAGGACGGACTTCTTGTCACCTTATAAAGGACAGACTTCTTGTCACCTTACAAAGGACGGACTTATTGTCACCTAATACAGGACCGACTTGTCCACTCGCAAAGGACGGACTTCTTGTCACCTTATAAAGGACGGATTCTTGTCACCTTATAAAGGACGGACTTCTTGTTACCCTATAAAGGACGGACTTCTTGTCACCTTATAAAGGACGGACTTCTTGTCACCTTACAAAGGACGGACTTCTTGTCACCTTATAAAGGACGGACTTCTTGTTACCCTATAAAGGACGGACTTATTGTCACCTAATACAGGACCGACTTGTCACCTCGCAAAGGACGGACTTCTTGTCACCTTATAAAGGACGGATTCTTGTCACCTTATAAAGGACGGACTTCTTGTCACCTTATCAAGGACGGAATTCTTGTCACCTGATAAAGGACGGACTTCTTGTCACCTTATAAAGGACGGATTCTTGTCACCCTATAAAGGACGGACTTCTTGTCACCTTATAAAGGAAGGACTTCTTGTCACCTTATAAAGGACGGACTTGTTGTCACCTTACAAAGGACGGACTTCTTGTCACCTTATAAAGGAAGGACTTCTTGTCACCTTATCAAGGACGGACTTCTTGTCACCCTATAAAGGACGGACTTCTTGTCACCTTATAAAGGAAGGACTTCTTGTCACCTTATAAAGGACGGACTTGTTGTCACCTTACAAAGGACGGACTTGTTGTCACCTTACAAAGAAGTAAAGCAGATTATCCCTCACGGTAAAAATGGCAGCTTGTTCTATAAAGTCAGGGCCTGTGTAGGACCTCCAGCTCCGTAGTGCCAGTGATACACACGTTATCGCAGCAGGCGTCACCAAGTCTCAGACAATGTGTCTGCAATGACAATACCCCCTGGGACTCCAGTCGCGTAGCTTTCCTCACGGAAGATGTTTGTAGTAAGCCGCCATATTAATTACCTGCCTCAAACAGGCCAAAAAAGCGGATAATGCGATTGAAGCACGCGACAGCGCGAGGAACTCATCACTGTGACGTCACGGGATGACAGAAGTGATTTAAGCGTAACTGACACATCAATCATCACCATGGTAACACGAAGGGCATCATACGGGGCGGTGACCTAGGCCTCGTTCGCAAGCGACAGCTAGTCGACTATTTCTTGATCTAGATTTCGCCATTGCGCCTGCGCATTACAGCCTAATGCCGAACGCAAGATAGTCGAAAAGGGTTGACAATCGGTCTCATGGCGGAAATAACACCAATAACAAGCACCTTTAACCGCCGTGTGTTCTGACCCTCTTTTGCAAAATTCTGGTTCGTCACTGAATTGTATTACAAAGAACATTTTACCCTGTGTCCTTTGGCTAGAGCCTCACTGTATCGGCTTGGTGACCGGAGGAGTACCAACGCCCCCCCGCCAAACAAAAATCTAAACAGTAGAGATAAGGGTACCGTAAACGAGCGTACAGTTAGTTCGATCATGTGAACATTTAGCACGAAAACATGATAAATTGGCAAAATAAGCAATTACGTATGAACCATGCTATATTTTAATTCGTTTGAATGGATATCAACTTGCAAACGAAGTTACAGATTAAGTATACGCCACAAAGATGACGCGAACACCGCTTACTGCTCATTTCCCTCCGCCATATTGGACGACAATCGACCAGAGGAACCGTGGGTGGCGGCATGGTTCGTTCTGGTCGACTAGATGGTTGGACAAATCACCGTCCGGCAGCCAAATCGTCAACCATTAGTCGACTAACGGTCGCTTGCGAACGAGGCCCTCTTCAGATGAACCTGACGTCGTCAGTCCTTACTTCAGAAGAGGCTCATGATACGAACATCTCAGGGAAGACTTTGAATATTGTAACCATAGAGATACCAAGTACGTGCAGTCCACGTGTCAGCGTATCACTGACAGTGACTGATATAACGTGGACCTTGACGGGACACGTGAACTACGCCCGGGAACTACGACCGCCGGGCCTCTCCCCGGCCTCTCCCCGGCCTCTCCCCGGCCTCTCCCCGGCCTCTCCCCGACCTCTCCCCGACCTCTCCCCGGCCTCTCCCCGGCCTCTTCCCGGCCTCTCCCCGGCCTCTCTCCGGCCTCTCCCCGGCCTCTCCCCGGCCTCTCTCCGACCTCTCCCCGCCCTCTCCCCGGCCTCTCCCCGCCCTCTCCCCGGCCTCTCCCCGGCCTCTCCCCGGCCTCTCCCCGGCCTCTCCCCGGCCTCTCCCCGGCCTCTCCCCGGCCTCTCCCTGGCCTCTTCCCGACCTCTCCCAGGCCTCTCCCCGGCCTCTCCCCGACCTCTCCCCGGCCTCTCCGCGGCCTCTCCCCGGCTTCTCCCAGGCCTCTCCCCGGCCTCTCCCCGGCCTCTCCCAGGCCTCTTCCCGGCCTCTCCCCGGCCTCTCTCCGACCTCTCCCCGGCTTCTCCCCTGCCTCTCCCCTGCCTCTCCCCTGCCTCTCCCCGGCCTCTCTCCGACCTCTCCCCTGCCCCTCCCCGGCCTCTCTCCGACCTCTCCCCGGCTTCTCCCCGGCCTTTCCCCTGCCTCTCCCTTGCCTCTCCCCGGCCTCTCTCCGACCTCTCCCCTGCCTCTCCCCGGCCTTTCCCCGACCTCTCCCCGGCCTCTCCCCGGCCTTTCCCCGACCTCTCCCCGGCCTCTCTCCGGCCTCTCCCCGGCCTCTCCCCGGCCTCTCCCCGGCCTCTCCCTGACCTCTCCCCGGCCTCTCCCCGGCCTCTCCCCGACCTCTCCCCGACCTCTCCCCGACCTCTCCCCAGCCTCTCCCCGTCCTCTCCCCGGCCTCTCCCCGGCCTCTCTCCGGCCTCTCCCCGGCCGTTGTATGGGAAGCGGCGTTGTAAACATGTCGTTTCTAGGCGTCCCATCCCGTGGGGGGGTTTAAGCGGTGACAGACACCCCGGGGGAAAACGAAAGGACGCAGCCTGCCGCTGTTCTGGTGGGAAACACCAAAAACCACGGGCCTGACGGGCTGGCTTTGTCCTGCCCTGCCGGCAGCTGGTGGGGGGGGGGTAAATTTGATAGCTTTCATCATTGATGACAAACTCGGAATGCAAGGGCGTGGAATTATACTGCTGAGCAGTGAATGCAGCCACCCCATAGTTATGCGCAATGCTACCCCTGCGAACCCTAAAATAGACCAGCCTTCAACGACAAGATTTCTGCTCGATTAAATATTGATATGGTTGTGTGGGGAATCCAGGATTAGCACTGGTTATGGCGGCTGTTGCGATGATACATCTATAGGGCGCGCTCCCCATGACAACCGTACAGGGTGGTGTGCGTTATGCTAATGCCAACAAAGGACCACGAAAGGAGTCCTTCTCTCCGCCTCACAGACTTGCTGGTGTTTCACAATGCCGATGTTTTTTCGTTTAGACCATTAAACTTATGAATAGCCAGGAAGGATAATTTTATCTATGCGCATACTGTAGAGGACCCCACCAAAAAGAGGAATAACAATCACATAAAGAGGATGTGCAGCAGGAAGAAAGGTAGTAAAAGTTAGCTAACCATGCTGTCAACACTTTGCTGTGGTCACAAGCTGGTCACTCCATCAGCAATACACGGCCATCGGCAATATACCGGTCCCGCCATCAGCAATACACGGCCATCGGCAATATACCGGTCCCGCCATCAGCAATACACGGCCATCGGCAATATACCGGTCCCGCCATCAGCAATACACGGCCATCGGCAATATACCGGTCCCGCCATCAGCAATACACGGCCATCGGCAATATACCGGTCCCGCCATCAGCAATACACGGCCATCGGCAATATACCGGTCCCGCCATAAGTAATACACGGCCATCGGAAATATACCGGTCCCGCCATCAGCAATAAACGGCCATCGGCAATATACCGGTCCCGCCATCAGCAATACACGGCCATCGGCAATATACCGGTCCCGCCATAAGTAATGCACGTCCATCGGCAATATACCGGTCCCGCCATCAGCAATACACGGCCATCGGCAATATACCGGTCCCGCCATAAGTAATACACGTCCATCGGCAATATACCGGTCCCGCCATCAGCAATGCTCGTCCATCGGCAATATACCGATCCCGCCATCAGCAATACACCTGTATGGGCAATATACTTTTCACTCCATCAATACACCTCCATAGGCGACAGAAAATGTGTCTTCCATCAGTAGTAAAAAGCCACTCTAATTGACAAAACAAACCTCTTGAACCATAGACAATAAAAGTCCTGTCCATAGGCATTCGGCCACACAGTAGTGCCGTCCATCAGGAATTAAAGGGTCCGTGGAAGGGGACAGTCCGTCGTCAATAAAGGCGACCTTCGGCCTCAGTGTCAGGCCTGAGGGTGGTCTGGGAATACAAACCTCAGCCTCTTACCGTGTGCCCCCTCACCATACGCCCCGCTTAATGCCTTCCCTCCCTCCCTGTGGAACATGATATCAACACCAGTCCCCACCCACCCACCCACCCACCGGCCATCAGTACGACGCAACTCACATCTTCCCATATGAAGATAAAGCGACCCTCCCCGCAACCCTCCTTCAGTGGCACGTTCCCTAACAAATCAATTTGGAATTCAATCATGGCCAATGAGGGTGTGGTTAAGAGGGGGGGGCGATTCTGGACACTGAGGGTGTGGTTGGGAGGGGAGGGGGGCGATTTCTGGGAGGGAGGGGCGGGTAGGGAGGTTCACGTTCAGTACTGGTTCCGGACGTTGATTTCTCCTGGGGGTCCCGGCCGCCACGGCCGCCGCCAAAACAGGAATTGTAAACCAGTATGTTGGCAGCGCGTATATACTGTCCATAGCGGGGTATAGCACGCAATGACGTCGCCTTACACGGTTCACGTTCAGTACTGGTTCCGGACGTTGATTTCGCCTGGGGGTCCCGGGATTCGCGAGTCCTGGCCGCCGCCACGGTCACCACGTCATCACGTCATCAAGGCCAAAGTACAACAGCATGTCAACTGGAGCGGCCATCAGCAATAACGCTTCCATTAATCGACAATGAAGCTCACAGCCATCAATAATTAAGTTCTGGACCATTGGCAATGAAGCTCTCCGTCATGCGCAATAAAGTTCTGGGCCATCGGCAATAAAGGTCTCGGTCATCAGCAATAAAGTTCGGGCCATCGGCAATGAAGCTCTCAGCAATCAGCAATAAAGTTTTGGGCCATCGGCAATGGAGCTCTTGGCCATCAGCACTAAAGTTCCGGGCCAACGACAATGAAGCTCTCGTTGAGCGCAATAAGTGTTTCGCACTGTGGCAATAACACTTTTACCTTCTGTCAAGTTACAGATCTGCCCATCAGCATTCGACAAGATAGCGGTTTCAGTCTTCAGCAGTACACTTCATTCGGCAAAATAAAGGTTCTTTCCATCAGTGATGGTACTTCCACAGACGGCACCCAGCTGATAGGGTACCGATACTTCCACAGACGGCACTCAGCTGATAGGGTACCGATACTTCCACAGACGGCACCCAGCTGATAGGGTACCGATACTTCCACAGACGGCACTCAGCTGATAGGGTACCGGTACTTCCACAGACGGCACTCAGCTGATAGGGTACCGGTACTTCCACAGACGGCACTCAGCTGATAGGGTACCGATACTTCCACAGACGGCACTCAGCTGATAGGGTACCGATACTTCCACAGACGGCACTCAGCTGATAGGGTACCGATACTTCCACAGACGGCACTCAGCTGATAGGGTACCGATACTTCCACAGACGGCACTCAGCTGATAGGGTACCGATACTTCCACAGACGGCACTCAGCTGATAGGGTACCGATACTTCCACAGACGGCACTCAGCTGATAGGTACCGATACTTCCACAGACCTTTCGAATTATGAGCCATTACGATGCATACGGTCAGGTTAAGCCAAGCGCAAACCTCTGTAATCTGTAAGCGGTCGTGGCTGGGCCTATAAATGGTCCACACAGTGTCTGGTTGGCTTCACTTTTCGGGATTGAGGTGTACTGAGAGTTCCAGACTGGGCCCTAGACTGACAACACAGCCCCACGACGGTAGCTCTGCGCGGTTCAGTCGAGCTGATCAACTGTTTCATTGAAGGCCCCCTTGAGAGCGACCGCAACGACCCACCAATGGGCGATAAAACAGGAATTGTAAACCAGTATGTTGGCAGCGCGTATATATCTTGTCCATAGCGGGGTATAGCACGCAATGATGTCGCCTTACACGGTGATAGACAGGCGGGGGCAGCGAATGGCTCTCCCTGGGGTAAAACAGGCGTTGGCAGCGAATGGCTCTCCCTGGGGCAATAACAGCAATGTCAATATGTAGTACCTTTTTATTACTATGTAATATGTTTTGCATTACTAGTATGTAATATTTTTTGCATTACTAGTTTGTACTATATTCGTATTACTAGTATGTACTATTTTTTGCATTACTAGTTTGTACTATATTCGTATTACTAGTATGTACTATTTTATGTATTACTAGTACCGGTATGTACTATATTTGTATTACTAGTATGTACTATTTTATGTATTACTAGTACCGGTATGTACTATATTTGTATTACTAGTATGTACTATTTTATGTATTACTAGTACCGGTATGTACTATATTTGTATTACTAGTATGTACTATTTTTTGCATTACTAGTGGGTACTTTATTTTATATTATGTCATCAAATTTGTATTTATCTGAACATGTGGTAAGGTTTCTGTTGAAAAAAAGAAGACGGAGCCTTTCCTGTAACGTTAAAAGGTAAAGTGGCACAGCCCAGCGTGAAGCAATTAGAGAACCTACCCCCTCCCTCCGCCCCCCCCCCCCCAACCCCTTCCAATTTTAAGTCTAATATAATTCCTTTCCTTTCTGACAGTTACATGTCCCTGTCACTCTGGGTTTCCTGTCTGTCTCTCATTGATCACAGCTTGCACTGCGGTCACTAATGCCCCGCCCCGGCAGCCTCCCTCTTTACCTTCACCAAGTCATGTCCCCAAAGCAATAAAGAAAAGAGGTCGAAATAACATTATTTCTACATGTCGCTTGATTTGGATTTATTTGTTGCATAGAAACTCGTGATTCTGTCCTAGTCGTCTATCTATTATACATCAGATGCTCTCAACTTCACAACTTGTCAATCTACATACCGCTGCCAATGCGAATTCTTTCTTTGATAATCTGATAATCGGATACCCCCCGCCCCCCCCCCTCCCCCACCATCCCCCGCCAACTCCCTCCTCCAAGTTGTGCTTCTCTGCGCCTTCCTCAATGTGAGTAATCCCCTGCCTTTATTACAAATTGGTTCCCACCGAGACCGGGAGTAATTGTCGCCATCAGAACTGGCGGGTGTTATACCGCTGGCCGCTCTCTGACGCCGAGACTACGGCCATTGGCCCTTACATGGCATCCAGCAATGCTATCTTCCTCATGATACCTGTAAAAACCTCCCTGTGGGAGCCACTGGCAGAGGGGAGGTTCTGGAGTGGCTTGGGCCCACAGACCAGTGAGCGAGGCGCTAAGACGTACGGCTCACCCACTCAACGCGGCAGTCACTAATTACCATAATGTAATAAATAACATTATAGTCACGAGTGATACATGAGCCATTCTTGGTACATGTACGATCATATGGGAAAAGCCTCTTCAAAGCGATCTGCCGCCTGCTGCTGAAACAGTGGAGGGAAGCGGGGAACATGTGTGGCCGACTCGGTGTGTCTCAGGTGTTCCTCGGGGGGTTTTTTAGCACTTGGGTGTAACGCACGTGGCTGGGAGGCGGTGTGGGTGCGGGGCGCGTGGGGCTGAGCGGTAATCAGGCAAAGTGGGGCGGGCTGACTGCCGCAGAACGCGTCCACTGGGAAACAGACCCGGGGAGACCGAGCACTGTGGCATTTTCACCCCCCCTCACCCCCCCCCCCCGCACAGGCTGGGAGAACGTAACGAAGGCTGCAACATGGTGAAACACCATTTTTATCACCACAAAAATGACACCCATCCAAGGCATCAGACTCGTACTATTATGAGCAAAAACTGGGCCATCCACAACCAGATGTCGAGCTTTTAGGTCTGACCACACGCAACAACGAAAACAGTTAGTTCTCGTTACAGAAGACACGGCAAAACGGCTGAACTAAGCATATTCAGCGAAAACTAACTAAGCTTTCCGAGCTCTTGGAGAAAATCGACTCCTCATGTCTGAAACAGTGGCCACAGCGGTGGGCCTGGGCCTTGCTGTGGGCGGGCTGTCCGCGGGGGTTGGAACCTCTACCCCACGTCCAATGTGCTACACTAGGGTCGTTATGCCCAGGGGTCATTGCGAGTGACCTTTCCTGGACAATGAAGTATGAATGAATGTAACATGCCTTAGATTAGGTTCCCGGGCCCAGACTCGAACCAAAGACCTATTGATCTGAGGTCTAGTGCGCTAACCACTACACCAGGTAGGTCCCCAGGACCTATTGACCTGCGGTCTAGTGCGCTAACCACCACACATGGGAGGCCCCCAGGACCTATTGATCTGCGGTCTAGTGCGCTAACCACCACACATGGGAGGCCCCCAGGACCTATTGATCTGCGGTCTAGGGCACT
This sequence comes from Arenicola marina, assembly GCA_964019135.1. Lineage (NCBI taxonomy): Eukaryota > Metazoa > Annelida > Polychaeta > Arenicolidae > Arenicola > Arenicola marina. The sequence goes on along the minus strand of OZ025254.1, from coordinate 31,970,812 downwards.
AACCAGTACAGCAGGGAGGCCCCCAGGACCTATTGATCTGTGGTCTAGTGCACCAACCACTACACCAGGGAGGCCCCCAGGACCTATTGATCTGCGGTCTAGTGCGCTAGCCACTACACCAGCAAGGCCCCCGGGACCTATTGATCTGCGGTCCAGTGCGCTAACCACTACACCAGGAAGGCCCCCAGGACCTCTTGATCTGCGGTCTAGTGTGCTAACCACTACACCAGGGAGGCCAATTCAAACGCTGAACATCAACATGGATATCATCTCCGGTCAACAGGATGTGATAAATTCAGACCTTCACGGCAAGGAAGGTATCGTACAACACCTTGCCGTCGTAGAAGGAGAATCCGGCGATAATGCCAGCAAAATTGACATTCTTGAAAAAGAAAATGTCGACTTGAAAAAAGAAGTGTTATTTCTTAAGAACGTGATCATGAGGCATGATGGTTTAATACGTTCTGTGCAGACTGAACATACGGAGCTAAAGAGTTACTCAATGAAGAATAATATTCTACTGCACTCTGTTCCCGAGGAGTCATCAAGAGCCAACCACTATCGAAATGAGGATTGCGCGCGGAAAGTTCTGGACTTGCTGACACAAAATGGCTACCAACACCCCACTCCCCCGATTGAAAGGTGTCATAGACTGGGAGGCTACACTCCGGGTAACAATAGAAAACCACGGCCTATTGTTGCTTAACTACTGTCATATAGAGACGTGGAGCGGGTCCTTCAGTTTGGCCGTGACCAGCTTCCGAAGGAACAAAACCCCTCATTACCCAAAGGAACTTGTCGAACGCCGCAGGATGTTTGGCGAACAAGCCCAAGCGGCCAGACAACGGGGGGACCCGACCACCACGAAAACCCGCGTCACAAACGATGCCCTCTACAAATGACAGACAACAACAGCCCTTACCTGCAGTCACGGCACGTGATGTACTCAACCTACCAGCGGTGGAAAAGGATAGTATCCTGAAAGCGCCCCCTCACATGGAGCCAGGACAGCCGGTGTATTCCAAGGGCTGTAGCGCCGTAGCTACCCTTGTGCACGTTAAATCCGTACAGGACGTCAGGAAGGCGTACACCAAGTATCTCCTCAACCCTGTGACAGCAGGCGCTGCTCACAACATTGCAAGTTTCAGGCTGGAGCAAACCACTTCTCGACACGACGAAGGTTGGCAAGACGATGGCGACCATGGTTCTGGCCGTCACCTGCGTTATCTCCTGCAAACGCCGCAATCTGACAAATATAGCCATATTTGTCACCAGGGCTCACAGCCACAAGTACATAGGATCGGCGAGGTTTGATCTGATTGAGAAGGCACTAAGCTTATATAGAGTCCGGACTCGAGATATTCAGGCGTAACATGAAAGAACTCTAAACTGTTCTCGCGACTCATGGTCCAAGTTATTGCAAATGTACACCAATGTACACTTTGTTTCTCCGTGTTCTCTCCATGACTATTTCTCATTCACCGAACTACCCGAACCCATTCAGCATTCGCCATACTGTGATGATGCACTACTTGTAGAAACTTTAAGAAACAAGGTTACTGAATTTTCTGTTTTGAGCCTTAATGTTGCGTCAATTAATTCCAAGTTTGATAAGTTTCAGGTATTTGTTCAGTGGTTGAGAACTAAGGGTGTAACATTTTCGGCCATTTGTATACAGGAGACTTGGCTATCTGATGATTCAGATATGTCGTGCTATCAGTTAGACGATTATCAGTTAATTTCGCAGGGAAAATACTGCAGCACACGTGGTGGCCTAATGGTACGAGATTTACGCATAAAGTATTATTGCCCCCAGTTATATCAGATATATGGGAATGTCAGCTCATAGACTTAAGTGGGGCATCTTCGTCCAAGAAAATAATATTAGGAAATATATACAAGCCACCCCGTGACATAAATGAAAAGTATGTGTTATTTTGTTATTTGCCGCCTGTTACATGTCTACCAAAATATTCGAAGTGAAGTTCTCGTTGCGTTGGATTTTAACATAGACTTGCTTAGATTAAATGAAAAACCAGTATACACGGATAATCTCGACGCGATTATCGCTTCAGGTTTCTTCCCCAAAATGAGGCTACCTACAAGATTGTCTAGACACAGAGGCACGCTAATTGACAATATATTCTGCAAACTAAGTTCCAACACAATCAGCACAACCGCGGGAATTCTGCTAAAGGCGATATCTGACCATCTACCCTATTTTCTTTCACTCGACATCGACATCCGCCACACCATAAAAAGCCACCTACATGTAACAACACACAAATATGACCCAAAATCGATTGCTACTTTCCAAAAGTACATAAAAGCCTTCAACATACTTTGTAAACTTGACAGTAACCTGCGATCCTAACTGCAACTATAAGAGACGCAAAAGAACATGCTTTTCCTATAAAACAAGTCAAATTCAACAAACGAAAACACAAGAAATCTGATTAGATTACCAAAGAAATAATAAAGTCCGTAACTTTTAGAGATAAACTCTACAGGCAATTACAGAAGACTTCAAGAAATGGTGCCCAATACAACATACTTAAGGTGAACCTGAAGACCTATAATAACATCCTTAAAAAGAGCATAAAAACGGCAAAACAAACGTATTATTGTAGACGTTTCAACCTGTATTAAAATGATATCAAAAATACATGGATAGAAAAAAAAACGTTTTGAGTAGCTCAAAAGACAAAGGAAGGTTACCCAACTGTTTCAATATTGATGGTGTACTAGTTACAGATAGTAATAGGATAGCAAACGGTTTCAACCTTTTTTTTTGTAAATGCTGCAGCAAGTATTTGTGATCAGATAACGAAACCCACAGGATTAAAATTTATGAACTATCTTGGAGATCTAAAGTGTAAAAATGAACTTACTTTTAGACCAGTAAATAAACAGGAGATCCTGCAAATTATACAAGGTCTAAAACCGAAATCAGGAGTGTTTCCCGATAAACTAAAACCAGCCAAAGTCATTCCAATTTTTCCAAGAAGAGAGACAAAGATCAGCTGAATAATTATAGGCCAATCTCTTCTGCCTTCTATTTCTAAAGTAGTTTAAAAAGTGTTATTAAATCAACTTTATAATCACTTTCAAACAGAAAAACTATTTACTCCTGGTCAATACGGATCAAAAAAAAAACATTCGACCGAATTAGCAGCACTAAAACTCATTGATAGAATAATCCAGAAACTAAATGAAGGTAAAATTCTCATGAACATATTCTTAGATCTCTCAAAGGCTTTTGATACTCTTAGCCACGATATCTTACTTGCGAAATTAAAACATTATGGTCTGAGTAACTGTGCACTGAATCTCATTAAAAATTATCTGTCGAACCGTGAACAGTTTGTTTGCTTTGACGGAATAAAATCTTCTCAAATGGGTCTTTCCCGTGGTGTTCCGCAAGGGTCAATTTTAGGACCATTGGTCTGTATAATATATGTGAATTATATAGAGAATGCCAGGAAATTGTTTAAGGTTATTATATACGCAGACGATACGACATTATTCAACATGTTAGAGACCACTACACCAAATATCAGGGAATTAAATAAGGAACTAACAAATATAAACGATTGGCTAAAATTAAATGAATTGTGCCTTAATATACCCTAAACAAAATGGAACACGTTGCAAGCTTTAATTTACTGGGCCTCACGATGGATACCTATTTAAACTGGCATAGCCATATAAATAAAGTTACAGCAAAATAAAATAAGGTTACGGGCGTACTTTCTAGATTAAAGAACATTCTTCCGCTCCACATTCTAATCACGTTTCGTTAATTATACCACATTTATATTATTGTATACTTGTATGGGGTCACCAAATAGAAAGATTAAGTAAACTGCAGAAACAAGTTATCAGATTAATAACAAATAGCAAAATAAACTCTCACGCAAAACCGCTGTTTAAGGATTTGCGGCAACTAAAATTAAGAGACATACTCAAACTGCAAGAACTGAAATTTTACCATGAATATGTTAATAATGAACTTCCCTTATACTTCCACCAAGCCTGGTCGTTTCAAAGGATATCCGACATACGTCACCACAACACCAGACAAAGGCACAATTTCCAAACCACGAAAACCAAACATAAATTTGCCGATCATTGCCTCAGGTACTCATTGCCAAAAATCATAAATAATACCCCACAAATTATATTAAGTAAAACAACAACTCATACTCTAAAGGGATTCGCACAGTATATCAAGAAGAACATCATCGAAACATACACCTATGAATGTACCATACAGAACTGTTATGTTTGTTTACAACATGTTTAGGTATAATGGGACACAAATACAGTAGCCTTATGTTATATGCCTTGTGTTAAATGATTTGCGGTTGTTAATTTATGTTTCGTTATTTCTTTCATACCTTATTATGTAAAATTAAGCTTTCTTTTTTGAGGTGGGTTCCATGCCAGCGACATTTATGTCTGAATGAGACTCTCCTCGGCCAATGCCACTTTGTATCCGGTATTAGTGTAACATTATTTTGTTTCCATATATGCGTCTCTTTTTGTTATCATGTACTGTTTATCATCATGTATTCCTTGAAACATGGCATTGGTTAAATAAAATAAATGATATTCTTTCTCCCTCCCTCTCTCTCTCTCCAAGACCTATGTAAGTAAGTAAGTAAGTAAGTAAGTTTATTTAGTATAAGAGGCCATCAGGCCCATAGTACATACATGGTATAACATAATTAATACGGTGCAACAGGGTATATACAGGTTAAATTTCAACGTTTGTTTGGTGCAATATCTCTGCCTTGAATAAATAAATAGATAAGTTCAGTATTTCTTGCTTATTGGGAGATTTCATTAATTTTACAAAAAGTTGTGAAGAGTTATTCGATCCGTAAGTTACATCTATATATGATTTTCTTAACTTATCGTACAATGGGCATTGACAAATAACATGAAATTCATCTTCTAGGGAATGTAAACCTCGACTCACGCAGTATTTACAAAGACGCATCTCCCTAGGAACATTTTCATATCGACCAGTCTCAATTGCATATCTGTGAGCCGAACACCTGAACCTTGCCAGCGCCGATCTATACTTAACTACATTTAACACATCCATGTACAGTTCAGGTGTCAAAGTTGATTTGAAGGTTTGATATGTACTGAGTTTACTACTAGAGGAGATTGATGAGCACCAGTTTTGAAAAGCACTGTCTTTTAGAGTTTGTTTATATTGAGTGAGGAATCGAGTTTCATCTCCGACTGATTGCTGCAGCCATACCACCCCATATCCATTTGTCATCAACAATTGTCTTACGGAGAGGCCCACGTCAGTTTTCCGTGTTCGTCAAAATCCTTCAGCATATCGTAGCAAGATCTAGTATATCTGCTTGTGGGCATCTTTAATATTCGTAGCCAATACTTAATACATTTCAAATTTTGTTCCACCGCTAGTACATGTCGACCACATTCAGCAAGAGCAGCTTCATTCATGGCTCGCTTTGGTAGGCCAAGGAGCTTTTTACAAAATGTTGTTTGCACTCTTTCGATAGCACCATATGTGCTAGAACCCCAAACCTCTGCTCCATACATCAAGATTGGTGTGACAGTTTTATCAAATAAATAAAATATCGTCTGTAATCTCATCTGGGGACACTTGGCGATATAGCTCCGTAATACATTTACTGCCTTGGTCGCCTGACAGGCTAATGTGTCCACCGCTTTTGACCACGACAGTGTTGAAGACATAACTAGGCCTAGATATTTGTAGCACAAAACAACCTCTAGCGGCTGACCTTGCAAATACCACTGCTCACTTTTCTTGACACGTCCTCCTCTGCGAAATACGACAACTTTGGGTTTTTCAAGGTTCACACGCATCGCCCACTTTGTACAAAAATCACCCAATGTATTAATCATGTGCTGCAGTCTCCCCACTGTATCGCTGCACAGTGCCAGATCATCAGCGTACATTAACAACCGTAATAATAACCGTAATATTTGTGAATTCTCCTGCTTTATCATTACCTTTTCTGCCGTTTAGCACATGTAAGCCAGTTTCCCGGCAGAGCTCGAGGAGGCTTATGCCAAACGCGTTAATGGTTTCGTCCTTGGACGTTCGCCTGATATTGAACACATCTGGTATGTACCAATCCATATTTGCCATATTGTTCACACTGTCATCAATAAAACCCTGTCGTAAGCCTATTCTCGCATTAAAATCTCCCGTAAGTACCATATCTATGTCACTGTGCAATGCGTTCACCTCTTGGATTACCGATTTCAACCTTTCGATCCCATCGTTTTCTAGTCCAGTATTGTGATAATCCGTTGAGCCCTCTGGTGGCAAATATACCTGGATTAATACACAATTTCGCATTAGACCAACGGATTTCGCGTCTAACAACTATATTATTCCATGGAGGAAATCACAGCACAACCGCTTTACAGCATTGACATACTTTTTCTTACAGAACAACGCGATGCCAGCACTGGGTCTACCAAATTTGGAATATCTTCTATCATTGACAGCAGGATATTCATAATCATCAAACACCTCAGCTAATTCACTTCTGTCTCACACCAAGTCTCGCTAATACCAATAAAGTCATATTCGTTATTTTGAATGGATCGTGTTTCATGCCTATCAGGGTCTCTGAGAATACGCATGAACCCGTCCGGGTTTTAGGAAAATATGCTGAGAGACAACATGCAACAAACACCTGCGGCCTGGCCAAGCTCCTTTTTGTCTTCTAGGACAGAGGGAAGTGTAAATAATGTCTTTATCGGTATCACCTTCTTAAGTTTCAGGTCGAAACCGAAAGAATTTCTCATGCCTTCGGAATTTTCCACAATCAATTTGTCAAACTGAAGGAAGGCTTTTAACTTGCTTTCCATACATTTTACCAGGAGTGCCTTCAGGCCATTTCTGGCTTCTCTCACCCTTAAACTGAAGACCTATGGATCTGCGGTCTATTGCGCTAGCCACTACAACAGGAAGGTCCACAAGACCTATTGATATGCGGTCAAGGGGGCTAGCCACTACACCACGGAGGCCCCCAAGACCTATTGATCTGTGGTCCAGTGCAATAACCACTACATGTACAACAGATGTCCCGCCTTCACCATAACTATCGTCACTACTGTCAGTTTATGTCAAGTAGAATACATATAGTTACGAGGTGTTTTCGTATCATCTAGAGTTAGTGTTAAAAGTCAAGCTCAAGGCAAGTACTCACATCAAGTTTTCTCCGTGACCGCATGGCATTGGTATCCGAAGGTCATTGGACCACGGCCAGCTTCTAGTGCACAGTATACCCACGGTGGCCGGCATGGAGGAGAAGTGTTACATCCAAGTGTGTATCTGTGAGCCAGTGTGGAGGGAAGTGATACATCCAAGTGTGAATCCGTGAGCCAGTGTGGAGTGAAGTGATACATCCAAGTGTGAATCCGTGAGCCAGTGTGGAGGGAAGTGATACATCCAAGTGTGAATCCGTGAGCCAGTGTGGAGGGAAGTGATACATCCAAGTGTGAATCCGTGAGCCAGTATGGAGGGAAGTGATACATCCAAGTGTGAATCCGTGAGCCAGTGTGGAGGGAAGTGATACATCCAAGTGTGAATCCGTGAGCCAGTGTGGAGGGAAGTGATACATCCTAGTGTGAATCCGTGAGCCAGTATGGAGGGAAGTGATACATCCAAGTGTGAATCCGTGAGCCAGTGTGGAGGGAAGTGATACATCCAAGTGTGAATCCGTGAGCCAGTGTGGAGGGAAGTGATACATTCAAGTGTGAATCCGTGAGCCAGTGTGGAGTGAAGTGATACATCCAAGTGTGAATTCGTGAGCCAGTGTGGAGGGAAGTGATACATCCAAGTGTGAATCCGTGAGCCAGTGTGGAGGGAAGTGATACATCCAAGTGTGAATCCGTGAGCCAGTGTGGAGGGAAGTGATACATCCAAGTGTGAATCCGTGAGCCAGTGTGGAGGGAAGTGATACATCCAAGTGTGAATCCGTGAGCCAGTGTGGAGGGAAGTGATACATACAAGTGTGTATCCCTGAGCCAGTGTGGAGGGCAGTGTTACCGGTAACGTCTAATTGATCCACTTCCAAAAGGAAACGGCTTCCGCTGATTGCCTCATCTCTTCATTGTTGCCCCGGCGACACGGTCAGACAGGGTATCCCTGTGGCACTCCTCTACAGCGTCGGAGAGGGGTATCCCTGTGGCACTCCCCTACAGCGTCGGAGAGGGGTATCCCTGTGGCACTCCCCTACAGCGTCAGAGAGGGGTGTCCCTGTGGCACTCCCCTACAGCGTCAGAGAGAGGTGTCCTTGTGGCACTCCCCTACAGCGTCAGCGAGGGGTATCCCTGTGGCACTCCCCTACACCGTCAGAGAGGGGTGTCCCTGTGGCACTCCCCTACAGCGTCAGAGAGGGGTGTCCCTGTGGCACTCCCCTACACCGTCAGAGAGGGGTGTCCCTGTGGCACTCCCCTACAGCGTCAGAAAGAAGTGTCCTTGTGGCACTCCCCTACACCGTCAGAGAGGGGTGTCCCTGTGGCACTCCCCTACGGCGTCAGAGAGGGGTGTCCCTGTGGCACTCCCCTATAGCGTCAGCGAGGGGTGTCCCTATGGCACTCCCCTATAGCGTCAGCGAGGGGTGTCCCTGTGGCACTCCCATTACGGCGTCAGAGAGGGGTATCCCTGTGGCACTCCCCTACACCGTCAGAGAGGGGTGTCCCTGTAGCACTCCCCTACAGCGTCAGAGAGAGGTATCCCTGTGGCACTCCCCTACACTGTCACCACCGCTCCACCCCGAGACCCCCGGGGACCCCCTCGGGGAACCCCTCCGGGTCCCGCCTCCCTGTGACCCTGGTTCTCCTTGCTGCATCAGCTGATCCAGGGCAGGATTCGCCATGAGGATCGCGGGCTCACCCAGCTGGCACTGCTGTACGGTACATCCTGAGGAGTAGTGCGCACCCAGGCGCTGGGGACTACCTGTAGAGGCGTAATACGTGGAAGTGGTTTCTCCTGCCAATGTTGCTGTGTTCCGGAACCGGCCCGGTGCCCGGATGGGCCTGTGCGATACATGGCTCCCTCTGTTGACAAACAAGCGAACCCTAGAGAAGTTGGCGCGTAAATTACCGCCAGGTACCAGCCTCCCGACGGACCCCGGCCCCGGCCGTCAGGTGGTGGGGACTCGCTCACCCGCCGGGACACCCAGGGGGGGATGGGGGCCGGGGGTGGGGGGGGGGTCAGGAGAGGGAGAGGGAGGGGACGCACTCATCCGCCAGGACACACATGGGGAGCGGGGGGGTGAGGAAGGGAGCGGGTGAGGCTCATCCGCCAGGAGAACACGTGGGGAGGGGGAGGAGGAATGGGGGGGGGCGTGCCTCGTCATATGTGGGAAGGGGGGGGGCGTGCCTCGTCATATGAGGCGGGAGGGGGGGGGCAGTACCAGTCGGTGGTTGTGTGGCCGGTCTGTGTATATGATCTATGTGGGTGGTGGTGGGGGGGGGGTGGGCTTGTGGGGGGCGGGGTGGGGCGGGGCGGGGGGGTCTGTCTCAGGGGAGTATGCTTGCCGTACGTTGCGCCGTGAGGCTCATCTCAAAGACATACCTGACTCTAACCACCCGTCTATAACTCACCGCCCCCTTACACCCCACCACACCCCCCGGCAACCACCTGTCTTGCAGGCACGCTCCCGCCAGTCATCTGTGGCCAACATTAAATAGAACATGGCCGGGAAAGCCCGTTCAGCCTGTAGTTACCTTCACAGGTATCTATAGCTGGCCTGCCAACAACCATTTGGCCGCCGCTGTTTGTGGGGCAAAACCTGGTCTCCGCATCCGACGAGATTACCGGTTCCACCAGTCACGTGTCTGTAGTCATGGCATTTGCGCTCATCTCTATATTATATTGATCTCGGCGCCATAGCGGCCTCGTTCCGGCCTCCACGCTTACCCACCTCAAGCCATCGCCATATCTCCATATCTCCATATCTCAGATCTCAGTCCCTCCACCCCCCAACCATCGCCATATCTCCATATCTCAGTCCCTCCAACCCCAACCATCGCCATATCTCCATATCTCAGTCCCTCCAACCCCCAACCATCGCCATATCTCCATATCTCAGTCCCTCCATCCTCCAACCATCGCCATATCTCCATATCTCAGTCCCTCCAACCCCCAACCATCGCCATATCTCCATATCTCAGTCCCTCCATCCTCCAACCATCGCCTTATCTCCATATCTCAGTCCTCCAACCCCCAACCTCGCCATATCTCCATATCTCAGTCCCTCCATCCTCCAACCATCGCCATATCTCCATATCTCAGTCCCTCCAACCCCAACATCGCCATATCTCATATCTCAGTCCCTCTATCCTCCAACTATCGCCATATCTCCATATCTCAGTCCCTCCATCCTCCAACCATCGCCATATCTCCATATCTCAGTCCCTCATCCTCCAACCATCGCCATATCTCCATGTCTCAGTCCCTCCAACCCCCAACATCGCCACATCTCCATATCTCAGTCCCTCCATCCTCCAACCATCGCATATCTCCATATCTCAGTCCTCCAACCCCCAACCATCGCCATATCTCCATATCTCAGTCCCTCCATCCTCCAACCATCGCCATATCTCCATATCTCCGTTCCTTCCAACCACCAACCATCGCCATATCTCCATATCTCAGTCCCTCCATCCCCAACCATCGCATATCTCCATATCTCAGTCCCTCCATCCTCCAACATCGCCATATCTCCATATCTCAGTCCCTCCAACCACCAACCATCGCCATATCTCCATATCTCAGTCCCTCATCCCCCAACCATCGCCATATCTCCCATATCTCAGTCCCTCATCCTCCAACCATCGCCATATCTCCATATCTCAGTCCCTCCAACCCCAACCATCGCCATATCTCCATATCTCAGTCTCTCCATCCTCAACCATCGCCATATCTCCATATCTCAGTCCTCCAACCCCCAACCATCGCCATATCTCCATATCTCAGTCTCTCCATCTCCAACCATCGCCATATCCCATATCTCAGTCCCTCCAACCCCCAACCATCGCCATATCTCCATATCTCAGTCCCTCATCCCCCAACCATCGCCATATCTCCATATCTCAGTCCCTCCATCCTCCAACCATCGCCATATCTCCATATCTCAGTCCCTCCATCCCCCAACCATCGCCATATCTCCATATCTCAGTCCCTCCATCCCCCAACCATCGCCATATCTCCATATCTCAGTCCCTCCATCCTCCAACCATCGCCATATCTCCATATCTCAGTCTCTCCATCCTCCAACCATCGCCATATTCTCCATATCTCAGTCCCCTCCAACCCCCAACCATCGCCATATCTCCATATCTCAGTCTCTCCATCCTCCAACCATCGCCATATCTCCATATCTCAGTCCCTCCAACCCCCAACCATCGCCATATCTCCATATCTCAGTCCCTCCATCCCCCAACCATCGCCATATCTCCATATCTCAGTCTCTCCATCCTCCAACCATCGCATATCTCCATATCTCAGTCCCTCCAACCACCAACCATCGCCATATCTCCATATCTCAGTCCCTCCATCCCCCAACCATCGCCATATCTCCATATCTCAGTCCCTCCATCCTCCAACCATCGCCATATCTCCATATCTCAGTCCCTCCAACCCCCAACCATCGCCATTTCTCCATATCTCAGTCTCTCCATCCTCCAACCATCGCCATATCTCCATATCTCAGTCTCTCCATCCTCCAACCATCGCCATATCTACCCTTGCTCTGGCCCGTATGTACGGAGACTGGTGCGATTAGGGGCAAGCATACCCGGCTCCCTCCCACCCGCCTTCTCTCTGCCCCCTCCGATCACCGAAAGACGTTGAAACATTGGCAACTCCGTTCGTTCCCTCTCCTCTATCCTCAACTGGAACTCTTTACTTCGCTCTCCTGGATATAGATATTGTCTAGCTGGGTCAAGCGAGCGGGGGCAGTGGGGAGGGGGGGGGGCGTGGGGGGCGTAGTTTAGTAAAACTTACGAGCGGAGAGGAAGGCGTTCGAAATTTTTGTGACAGAGCCGGGGATGACGATTCGTCCAGGGAGGTGGCAATATAAGGTAGCTACCCTGCTCTGACCCAATTGAGTGGCATTCGTACCTCCCTCCTCCCT